>JAXRJS010000100.1:475000-502500 GCA_037127375.1 Dione juno
ATATATATATATATATATATATATATATATATATATATATATATATATATATATATATATATATATATATATATATATATATATATATATATTTTTCTTCTTCTTCTTCTTGGCATTAGTCCTGGCTTTTGCCAGGGACAGACATGTCAAGGCACTTCCTTCCGACATAGTTCTCAGATCGGCGCATAACATAGCCATACCATCTCAGGCAACGCTCTTGGAGCTTATCCGCTACGTCACGGACCCCAAGACTACCTCGAATGAATGTGTTGCGTATGCGGTCGGACCGCGTAACGCCACACATCCATCTCAGCATCTTCATCTCTGTGACGTGAAGCTCCTGAGTGTGCCGAGATAATGTTGGCCAACATTCGCTGCCGTATATAAGAACCAGTCGGATAATGCTCTTGTATATCAGTCCCTTGAGCTTGGGCGGTATTCTGCCATGGCAGACCACACCAGTGACCTCCCGCCATTTGGCCCAGGCAGCGTTTATACGGGCATGGATGACGTGGTCGATGCCTCCAGACTCATGCATAACGGCTCCAAGGTACCTGAACTTCTCCGACTTAACGGCTGGCTCAGGCCCCATATGGATGGTGATCGAGTCCGGGTTCCCGCAAGCCATGTACTCGGTCTTCGACACATTCAGTTTGAGACCACCGTTCTCAAGCGCACCCTTCCAGGCGTTCACTTTACGCTCCAGCAGCAGTCGGTTCTCGTCGATGAGTACTATGTCATCGGCATACATCATCAGCCACGGGGGCTGGCATTGGATGTGAGCCGAGACAGTATCCAGCACTACATTGAATAAGAACGGACTAAGAGCTGAGCCCTGGTGAACCCCTACAGTAATCGGGAAGGGCTTGGTGTCGCCAACAGCGGTCCTAACCACTGAAGCGGAGTCGTTGTACATATCTCTGATAACCTCAATATAGGCTTCAGGGATCCCCTTGGATCGCAATGCCCACCAGATACACTGACGTGGCACACAGTCAAAGGCTTTCTGCAAGTCCAAAAAGACCACATGCAGAGCTCTCCTTTTTTCCCTGTAAGCCTCCATCAAAGTTCTGAGGGCAAAAATGGCGTCCATAGTGCCTGATCCTGGTTGAAACCCATACTGAGACTCAGAGACAGTACATTCTTGGCGGAGCCTGAGGCCGATCATGGTGTCGAAGAGCTTCATGGTGTGGCTCATAATCTTAATGCCCCTATAACTACCGCAATCTTCAACACTGCCCCTTCCTTTGTAAATAGGGATAATAAAGCTCTGCCGCCACTGATGTGGCATCTTTCCAGTATTCAAGATACGGTTAAACAGGTCAGTAAGTGTAAGCACACCAAGAGAGCCCAACGATTTCCACGCCTCGATCGGGATGTCGTCAGGTCCTACCGCTTTTCCGTTCTTCATGCGTCGAAGACAATTACGAGTTTCGTCACGGGTTATTGGAGCAACAAGTCCGAGGTTAGGAGATAATTCAGGAGGAAGACTACAAGACTGCTGAGTGTTCAGCAGCTCCTTAAAGTAGCTTCTCCATCTCTCCTTCACAGAGGCATGACTACAAAGCAACGTGCCCCGAGAATCTCTGACGCAAAGACATTTTGTAATATCCTGCGTCGCTTTATCTCGAGCACGAGCCAGTTTATATATGAGCTTCTGCCCCTCCACAGTTTCAAGTTTATCGTACAATGGCGACAAACTTTCTCTGCGGGCTCTGGCTACAGCTCTTTTGCTGGCCCGTTTCGCTGCTATGTACTCCAGTCTGTCTTCAGGAGAGTTGGAATGCTGCCACTCTTTAAACGCAGCCTTCTTTTCCTGAATCACCCCCTGCACCTGGTCATTCCACCACCATGTCTCCCTGTCGATGACATGCCCACTCTTAGTAACACCAAGAACTCGCTTGCCCGACGCAATGATTGCTGAATGAGCTCGATCCCATGTAGTCTGAAGATGCCTCCGCCAAGAAGTCGGTCTGCATCGGCCCAGTCAACAACCACCACTTAATTCTAGGCTTGCGTTTCTCAGCTACTTTCTTTTTCGGAGTAACATTATAGTCCATGACAAGGAGACGATGTTGGGCCGTCAGACTTTCGCCGGGAATGACCTTACAGTTGGTCACCCTGCCTATATGACACCGTCTAGTCAGTAAATAATTAATTTGAGTTGAGTGGGACCCGTTCTTATACGTTATAAGGTGCTGAGGTTTAGCGCTACGATAATATTTAACTAATAGCGATGTCATATGCAAGCAATATTTTGCTATATTTAAAGTATATATAACCGACTTCAAAAAGGAGGAGTTTCCCATTCCTGTTTCATATATAACGAAATAGTTTATATTTGGCCCCATAAAAATTTTATTCCGTTTGGCTCGTTAGTTTTTAATTTATTAGTTTTTATTTTTGAAAGTATATTTTTTGGGGCCATACTTGCCAGTAGGCCATCTGATTACAAGCGCGATGGCTGCGGGTTCGATTCCCGTTCAAAAAAATATCTTAAAAGTGAAATTACAATTTAAATTTAAACTGAATCCAATTCAAAATCTATTACCATAAAAAGAACTACATACTTTAAATAATGCACACATAAAAAAAAAACGAAAAAAAAATTCCAAACAAAATATTCAAATTACCCATAAAATTACTCAAATTCGTATAAAAGCATATTTTCCCTTTAGCCGTAGTATCACAACACAATATACGCTATACGTCGTCGTACATTTTAATTGCCGTAAAAATCAAAAGGCATTTTTGTACGCGGGCATAATTCAAATCGGGTCGTTTAGGCGACGCGAAATAAGAAATATGCTACGAATGTGTGGACACGTTTCCATTGTCACGCCAAATCACGACGGTACGCGGACGCTGTATATATATCGCTGTATATGTACCGGGTGGTCTAACTCCAGGGACAGTACATATATATAAATATATATATATATATATATATATATATATATATATATATATATATATATATATATATATATATATATATATATATATATATATATATATATATATATATATATATATATTTATATATATGTACTGTCCCTGGAGTTAGACCACCCGGTCGCCCAAGGAAGCGATGGCTAGATGTTGTGACGCAGGACATGAGAGCCAATAGATTGTCCACTGAGGATGTTAAAGACCGTGCAAAGTGGAGTAAGCTTACTCGGAAGGCAGACCCTGGAAAACGAAGCCGGTACTAATGTCAAGAAGAAGAGAGAAGAAGAAGACCAAGCCATTGGCGATAATATTAAACGTAGACGGTAAACGCATCGGTTGCGGGTTCGATTCCCGCTCGGGAGAATGACGCATTACATTGTTCTCGCTATGGTGACAAGTAAAAGCGTGGCGCTCTTTTATACGCTATGTTGCCTCGGTCTACCTTGCTACTTGCGAGTAATAGCTATTTATTTATTATATTAGCTCTCAGCTCGGTTCACTTAAGCTCAAATTCGATTAGCTTTTTCAAATGTTTTTTTTTGTATGTTTTTATTTAATTTAATGTATCATTTAAAAAAAATAAACTCTCAAAAGGACTATAATATTAAAATCCTAAATAATAAGTCATAATAAGTGTAGCATTGAGTAGCGTTTAGAGTAGACAATAATGATGACACCGTTTTCCACTCTCCGCCTAATTTTTGTTAGCTTCACAACACATTACCTATGCAAAAGATTTTTTTTTCTTACAATTAAAACTCAAATATCCGGATATAGTCTGAATGTTACTGTGTTTATTAAAATATAAAATCTTTTTAAGAAAAACGCATACTTATTTGTGTGTCTCTGGCTTTATACATATGTTTTATTGCCGCTTCGTGCTTTTTTTGTATACTCTGTCTTTCTATCTAACCTTACACGTCTACATTTATATATACCGGAATAAATAGTCCGGATGATCGAATTTTCATTGTATTTAAAATCATAAGCTTAAAGAAAATCTATATATCAGTATATTTTAGGTTATTAATTATATAATTTTGTTTTTAAATATACAAAATTTATAATCTACGTTTCACATTAGGCAGACAGTGGAAACACTAACGCCCGCATGTGGACATTTAAAAAAATATTAAAAAACAAAAAAGCGCGGCAACGTTTAGAGACGACACCTGCGAGCTTTAATTGCGGTGAAACTTGCGTTATGCAAATATATTGTTGTACGCGAGATAATAATTGTGGTTTTTGTATATTGTTTACGCATTTCACACACGTAGCGAAGTAGGCGGAGAGATTTTAGTGTCAAGACTCTCCGTTCGTCGCTTTTACTCCAAAGGTACTTTATTTATTACACTATTATAAATTGCCGTATAGAAAATTTCAAATATAGCGGAAAAATAATAATATTCTCTATGTAACAGATCACTTAGATAGATAATTCAATTGCCTTCATATGTCACCGAAACTCTTAGAGGTTTATTTAAAACGGGCTAAACTGTTAAAAAACTCCTAAAGGTTTTTGTATGACTCATACAAGTCTTCTGCAAGTAATTTTAAAGTTTGACAACGAACGAACGTTCATCGAAAATTGGGCGGGAATATTAAATTATCTAGAGAGAAAATGACATCCAAAGATATTGAGGTCTCTTATATGCTTAGACAAAATTATGTTTTAGTTTTTATTTATTAATAATTTTTTGTTGTGATTTTAAAGCTGTTAGCCCTATTGCCCTTGACGGCTGGGGAGGGAAGAGGGTACTCTGTCCTTGAGAAGTAGCAAGCACTATGGTGTCTGCTTGAGAGGAAAACGTCGGCGGCAAGGGCGTCCCCTGTGGGACTCGAACCTCGGCTTGCGGCCGACGAGCGGGCTGTTTTAGTATTTAGTGTACTTTAAGTAGAGAAAGTAAAATGACTTAATGTAGGTAGGTATACTCATAGTTTGTAAACTTTTAATACATATTTTACTTTTATAACAAATACCTCCTTTGATAAAACCTTCTAAGCATTTCTTTCTTACGATTTCAAGGAACTTTCTTATTGTTTTTTTTTTTTTATTTATTATTATTTATTATACTTATTTTATTTTGATTGTTACGTTTTTTTTTATTAGTTCGTTAAATATTATGGATTAGGTATATTTTGCAATTTATTTATATAATTTAGTTTTTAGCATTTATTAAGTAAATTATTGAAATACATTATACCGGAAGTTGACTGTCTGAGGGTATAGAATATAAATGAAAAAAATAAAAGCTTGGCCGAAAAAATACTATTATAGAAAGCTTGTAATATTTTAACTCGGCGAGTTTGATCCCGCGTCTCATGGACTCCGTCCAACCGCTCTGACCACTGAGCCATGCGTTCTTCCTCACGCTGCGTCGAAATTCTTATATGGTTTTATTAGTTTTTTAGTTATTTCCGACCATTCGAGTGAGGATCGCCCTGAAAAGAACATTTAATAGTCGTTATATAGCTACGTCTACTACTAAAGAATCTTTTTAATTAAATTTTTTCACCTTTAAAAGGTTTTTGATAGAATATAGCGAAAAAAATTTAATAATAACCGGGAAAAATGAATTATTCCAATTCCTCGCTTTAACTAGAGGACAGCTAGACAGTGGGTCCTGTCACTACACTCGTGGGCACTCTTGGGCGTGGACTCTTGGAAAGTTGGACAGAAAGTGAGAAACAGAGTATTTCAACACTAGGTTCTGTTACCCCGCTATATGCGGGATACAGCGTCAAACTGTTTGTTTGTTGTATAAAACATATACAAAAGAATTTGTGACCGCCGTGGAACGGTTCAGGTTATAGAAATCAAATGGCTATAGCAGCCAAATATGACAAGGCAAAATGAGCGCGGCGTTAATGGCGTGTTAACAGATAAGCTGTGACGCTCATTTATGATATACGAGGTTACAGGCGACGGGCGTTGATGTTGAGAAACGTTGATCAAACTATAGGTTTTTATTAGTAGTAACTTAAAAAAAAATACAAACAAAAGTACAAAATTCACGTTTTCACGTTTTAACACGCGTGTAGCGGGATAGAGAGAGACTCTGTTCCCCTTTAGCGTAACTTACCAGACGTTGCGTGTTGCATTGCGTAACTCAACGCCGCTCTATGTCGTGTCGGCTTTTGGCCAGAGCGAAGAAAAAAAAAAATTTCTTAAAGAGAAATATAAATAGATATCCGATATAAATCGAAAAAAAAAATTCTGTTTTGAATGGTCAAGGAATATATTAAGAACATAATACATACACGTTAATCGTTTCAATCTAAATATGTCATATATCATAAGCTAATCCCATTTCACCACGAGGGCCACGCAGGTGAAAACTTCTTGGAGCTTCTTTACGAAAACTTATTGGAGCTTCCTTTCGGCTCTTCACAGCAGAACTGACTTTGTCGGTAACTTGCAGAACAAACAATAGACAACAGACAATATTATTATATTACTTTTGTTCAAAACCCTTGTAAAGAACACACCGTACCTAGGTGCTAACCCTACGAGCCCCCAATCTGAGGGTATGGGGGCCCAATCTTTTAATTTTATTTCACCTGTACCCAAGAACCACATTTCTTAAGACGACTTAAGAAGTCTGGTTATATCTCACAGTTCTTCATCGCTTCGCTTCTTCGCTTCGAATCTTCAATTAGTGACTATTTTAAAAAGGCACCAGAAATTTTCTATCTACAACAACAAGACCAACGTGACGATACTTTAAGCCACCGAGCATATAGACAATTGGCGTAAAGTAGTTCCCTTTATCTATTTACATGATGATTTCTTTTTTTTTATAAACATTCTCCTTAACACAATTTGAACCCACACACATCATGTTTAGTTCAAAATGTTGAGATGCATAGTTGCTTTATTATATATTAAGTAATAATGCTATTAATTTTGCATAATTCTGTTAAATCTCACATAATTTACAACGGCAGGTGTGCTGTCCGTCACGGCGGCCATTTCTGTCCATTACTCATGCAACCTCAACTCAAGATTAAATGTTTAAGACTTACGCGGGAATTTATTATTATTTATATTAAAAAATATGTATATATATTTCTAAGTGAGTAAGCTTCGTAAGAAGCTTTGTGTAATTTTTTTTGTTGGCTTAACCATAGATTATTATTTTTTTTTGTTTAATCATTTTATAAATTATATTATCTGTATTTATACCCCAGAAAGCTCTCTATGTAATTAAAACATTCAGTCTACGTTTTGTGTGGCGGAGCTTAACGCTGCTCTTCGTCTTACCAAAACAGG
The DNA here is from genome assembly GCA_037127375.1 of Dione juno. Taxonomy (NCBI): domain Eukaryota; kingdom Metazoa; phylum Arthropoda; class Insecta; order Lepidoptera; family Nymphalidae; genus Dione; species Dione juno. Next base: position 482,226 of record JAXRJS010000100.1, read on the forward strand.
GAAATAATTGTATACATAACGTAAGTATCACAACATCATACTCTTAGTGATGGGTTCGATTCTCATTCGGGGGAACAATTTTTTTCTTTTACTTGCTCTAGTAAGAAAATAATAGCGGCGTTGACTTACGTAACTCTACACGTATAAAATTAACAGCCAGTCACTTAAGTAATTTTTATTATTTATTATATAAAGTATATAGGTAATTTTTTTTGACAAATGTTTTAATTGTATGTCAACTAGCGTGCTCGGCAGAGCTTGTAAGGTCCAATGGTATATTCAAGGCATTCAGAAATCTATTGAAATACAGACACCAATATATATATATATATATATATATATATATATATATATATATATATATATATATATATATATATATATATATATATATATATATATATATATATATATATATATATATATATATATATATATATATATATATATATATATATATATATATATATATACATATATATATATATATATATATATATATATATATATATATATATATATATATATATATGTATATATATATGTGAAAAAAACGATATTAAATACTTAAAGAAAACATATAAAACTTTCTTTTATACGTTTTCTTTAAGTAGTTTTTTTATCCTGAGTGTGGATTAACACTTTAAAAATCATCAAATAAAAAGTCTAGTTCACGCAAAATAAAATAGCGCGCTACATATCGTTAGAAATAATGAACTCCATATATAAGACAGGAACCGAACCGACGACCCCTCCCTTACAAAACGATTACCCTAAAAACAAACACTTATAATATCAGTATGAAGACTATTAAGTAAATAATGATCCGGGTTTTTGCCCGCCATTAGCTGGCTTCAACCATTTCGCGACAAAATGGCCGCGGGAAATGACCTGTGAACTGATAACTAGGGGATGAGGTTATAGTATATGATATAACGCGATTTTTTGTATTTTCCTTTTATATATATAAGAAATTTATGTAGATGGAGGAAATTCTGTTTTATGGTAATTTAAAACGTATTGTGAGAAGTAAATAGGCTACTTAATGTCCTGTGTTCCTTAGATGGTACCGACGGCTTCAACTCCATTCTCCTCGGACCATGTCAACTTAATAGCCTTCAATAGCCTTAAGTGCATAGGCTAATATATTTTAAAAATCTGTAGCTTCTCTCGTTTCTGTATATAGCAGGGTAGGCGGAGAGAATTTAGTTTTAAGACACTCGTCATTCTCCGCCCAATTTTCAAGACAATGTGTGTTAATTCCCAAAACTCGATGCCGCGTTTTTTATTACCAGACTCCCAGATTGGGGAGCTAGAATCGATTCAATTGATGTTTTCTTCGGAGCGGAAATCGCACCCACACCCACTATGTCCAACTGAATCACGATGAAAAGCGTTATTTGAAAGGTCTATAATTATCATATGAATTTTCTTTTTTTTTACACAATCATGAAACGTCTTTGACATTTGTAACATAGATAAAGCTAGTAAGTGATGACATATTGTAATTTTATATGAAATTTTATTATTAGCAGCTTTTTATATCAATACAATAATAATAACATATACTATTTATATAATACTAGCGATCCACTCGCAGCTTCTCCCGCTAGAACTAAAGGAATATTCAAGTTCATTCTGACTTGACTACTGTCGTAACTTCTAATATGAACCTTTCAATATCTTAAGGTACACAATCGTAATTTCAAGCCTTATTTCCCATAATCTATGTCTTATAGACGGTTAAAGTTTCACTCAAAAAAATAGTATTTTGTAGCAATTTTATTTAAGAACTGATTAATAATCTACTTTACCCTCCATTTTTCCCTCATTTTCACAATAAAAAGTAGCCTATATTACTTCTTGGGGCTTAAGGTCTCTCCATTTTAAATTACATCAATATCGGTCAAGTAGTTTTTGAGATTATTCAATACAAACAAACAAATATACATAAAAAATTTTCCTCTTTATAATATTAGTATAGACAAGCCCGCTGCTTCGTTCCTTGATCAAATGGAAATAAATAAATGTTGTATACATTTTATGATACGTGAGGTCGTTGTCATGACATATTCTAAAAGGCCGAGATAACTCTGACGTCATGCAATATAGCCTATAGCCTTCATATATAAATGGACTCCACTATATAAAAATAATATATTAATTTAACTCCAACAAGTACTTCCTGAGATTAGCACTTTTCATTATTAGTTATTACTATAGATGTTATATGATATAGCTATAATTTTAAATTTAACGTTTTAATTAACCACTAAAACATATTAAGCCGCTTGAAACAATTATTCCATATTTCTTTATTCGCTTCACACTGTATTCCACATATAGTAGAGTAGGCAGAGGGAGGTTAGTGTAAAAACACTCCGTTTATATATATATATATATATATATATATATATATATATATATATATATATATATATATATATATATATATATATATATATATATATATATATATATATATATATATATATATATATATATATATATATATATATATATATATATATATATATATATATATATATATATATATATATATATATATATATATATATATATATATATATATATATCAAATCGCTCCTCGCATCAACGTAACCGCACCCCACCAAAAGCTACATGACGGGAGATTCACTGGTTTTCTATTTCACTTATCAGTTTGTGTTAAATGGTTTGTTCGCGTTTGTTACTGCGAGGCGAGTGCGGTCACGGATAGATTGTATCTAATTAATACCGCATTATTGCTGTACAGGGTTAGGTTATTTTAGTTTCACGCTGTATCCCGCATTTAGCGGGATATACAGAGGGAAGCTAGTGATAACGCACTACTTTTCAAGTTTCATTATTGCCGTTTCATTTTTGAAGCTTTTTATTGTGTATGGAGATATGATTAGTATCAATTGTCGCAATATGGCATTTCACAGTAAATGCGACGGGTGTGGGTTCCATTCCCATTCGAAGGTGTGAATATATATATATATATATATATATATATATATATATATATATATATATATATATATATATATATATATATATATATATATATATATATATATATATATATATATATGATTTCATGATCTTTACCCACCGGTAAGTAAGTAGTTTAAAAAGAAACATTAATGCCGACAATAATATTATATCGTAATGTATACAATTTCTTCAAGTGTCATGTCTACTTTTAAAGGTGAATATTTTTAATTTAAATTAGGAGCAGATAGTCACGGGCTTAACTAGAGTTGACTTCCAGTGGGTTTCCTGGTACCCTATGGATCAATAATAAAAATAATTGTCAAATTGTAATTAATAAATAATTATGATAAGTAATATAATTATTAAAAAAAGAAATTATTTATAAGTGCGTATGTATGTGTGTACATAACTTCACGCTTTATCCCTTGCGGGGTAGTCAGAGAGGACGGAGCGCAAAACGCTGCGGTCCCTGCATACCTCTTTCGCCTCGTCCACTGTCGTAACCTCTTCATATATACTCTGAGGGGTCCTCATGGTTTTTACGTGACCTTCCTCCAGTATCTACGAAACTGTATTTTCGAAGGTCAACCGGGGTCTCCTCTACCTCTCTTATCTTATATATATATATATATATATATATATATATATATATATATATATATATATATATATATATATATATATATATATATATATATATATATATATATATATATTTATTCAATATATATAACTGCCCTTCTTTACAGATAAGAGCAAAGTACCTGTCTGCATAGAATCGTATGCAAGCATGAATTTGTGGACTGATATCAGATATTCTTCAGCATCCCTCTTCAATGGCGACGACTGTTACACCATCCACTTAAGCTACCAGAAATAACTGTTGATCCTTCGTTGGCCACGAGTGAACAATTCACCGCCCGCCACTTCATGTTTTCCCATATCCTGTAAATTTGTAACTCTATCTTATACCTAAAATCAGTTAGAGCTATCAGTTAGTTTCTAGAATCTTGGCCGTTATATTTGACTAATCCATCCTCAACTAAGAATATTGCCAAAAATATGTATATTGTATTGATGATGAAATATTATTAAAAAAAAAGTATTCAATGCATTTTTACTTGCTAATCAAGTTCTTTAAGAATTATTTTTTAGTTCTTGTTTTTTTTTTTTTCAATTTATTTATGCTATTCACTGTCGTGTATGACCTGAAAGTCTTATAGAATTATTCTACCACAGGTATATCCGGCATACTTAGACTGGCCATAAATACTATTCTCTTTTTTTGTTGTTGTAAGTTTAATGCTGTTAGCCCTATTGGCCTTGACAGCGACACCGGTTGGGGAGGGAAGAGGGTACTCTTTCCCAGAGAAGTAGCAAGCACTATCGTGTCTGCTGGAGAGGAAACGTCGGCGGCAAGGGCGTCCCCTGCGGGACTCGAGCCTCAGGTTGCGGCTGACGAGCGGGCTGGGGAACCATAAATGCTACTACAATTAATAATAAACAAAACATTAATTTTTAATTTGAAATCTGTCATTTTTACATTGTTCATTGTGTTTTCTGTCGCGATATTCCCGCCAATACATTGTTATATAGTTTGTGGTATTAAAATGGAGTGGGATCGTTTTACAACTAAGTCATATTGTAATAAACAAAGTGACAGTTAATCAATAGAGTACAACGTTTACTTCAGTTATTTTTTGTGAAAAAGGTATCGAAACATCGGCACTAGTGTATCAAGATACCTTTCTTGAGAAGGTATTTAGCTTCTTAACAACACCATGCTCAATAACTAAAGATGGTGCTACAACAAGTTCAGACCCCTGGTCGTAAAGCTTGATACACACAACTTGGTTAGAAACGACACGTTCCGGAATTCATCAAAGTCGTGAAGAGTGGCCTTCATCTAGTCCTGATCTTAATTCACTAGATGATGATTTATGGTTAGTTTTGAGAGTAATGCTTGCTCTAAACATCACGATAATTTGGAGTCGCTAAAAAATTCAGTACAATTTTCCCATAGAAAGAGTTGCAGTGAAATTTGGCCTCAACGTTTAAAATACCGTATTGCAACCAATGGAGACCACTTCAAATAAACTTTATGTATTTTTAATATTTTTATATTAATGTATTAAAGTAATAGATTTTTAACAATAATTACTTCTCATAATTAATTTACGGATTAACGGAACGTAAGCGTCACTTTTGACATTGACACACGTCAAGCAGTCATCTGATTTGATAACCTAAAAAAATATATCTTTCAAGCTTTAAAAAAGAATAAATAACAATTGTATTTGCTGTATTATAATTATAAAAACAGTATAAATACGTTAAATATGTATTTTAGTTAATTTTAATTTTATGCTAACTAATAATAGACTTCTTAACAAAGCAATATTCACACAAAATGAGACTTCTATCACAAATATTCCAACCGGTAATAACAATACCTAAAGGAGCTAAAATAAAAAACACTGAAATAACATGTAAAAGTCAAAAAGTAAGGAATAAATATCAATATGGCTATATATTATAAGACCATTGTGTATTTTTTTTTTAAATCTGTTAAGTTCATTTTATTATTTTGCTTTACTGTTTATCTCCTATAGAGTAGAATAGACAGAGAGAGAGAGTGTCGGAACTCAACCCAGCATTTAGTGTCACCAAAGTTTCAATGGAGTTAAAAAAATTACTTGTCAATCAATTTCAACATTTGTCTTTGTCCTTGTCTGGTTAAACAATATGCGACATAACTATACATCTTTTAATATTTCAATATTAAATAAACTTTCACAATATTAAACAAAACATTATTGATCGGTAATACATTAATTTATATAAAATACAAACTTATCCTCCTATTCCAGCTCCTTCTAGAATGTGGGCTTGTGAGGCCAACAAGTGCTGGACTCTTCACTCTTTTACCCCTCGCAAGACGGGCTTTAACAAAACTTGAAAATATCATCACCAACTGCTTAGACAATATAGGTGCTCAACGGATAAATTTACCATGTTTAAGTAGCACAAAGCTTTGGAAAGCCAGCGGAAGGTTAGAAGACATTGGGCCCGAGTTAATAAACGTGGAAGACAGACATGGAAAGAAGTATATATTAGCTCCGGTAAGGTGCTGCAATTTTGTTAAAGTAAATTTTGTAGTCTTATAAAGTAATGTTATGAGAGTGTTTGGAAACATATAATACAATTTTAATAAATATTTGTTCTATTAAATAAAAAAGGGAGAGATATAAATGAGAACAAAAAAAGTCAATACGCAAACTACTATGCAAAGAAGCTGTTGCTCATAAGCCTGCGGCCTATTGTCATGGTTGTATGACAAAAGTTCCTGAGATACCTTTGACTGGTACACTAGGTAACACTACACTCGGGTACACTCCTGTGCTTATTGTGTTCAAAAAAATAAATGCTTAAGCCATATATTATCTACACTCTATACAAATAAATAAAATTTGGCAGTGTCTGCTTGTAATATTAAAATAAATGCTTTTTACTACATACATATGAATATATATACAGTACATATAATAAAATAAAAGTTTATAAAATGTCTGTCTGTTTGTTTGTTCCGTTTATTCTCTGAAACGGATGGTACATATATATATATATATATATATATATATATATATATATATATATATATATATATATATATATATATATATATATATATATATATATATATATCAGAGTAATATGAGTATATTGAGCATATACAATGTGATTTCATATAAAGTATGGATTTTCAGCTTACATAACATGTATTTAGTACAATAATTCATATTAATTTGTGAATGTCTTTATTCCAGACCCATGAAGAAGCAATAGCCGATCTTCTCGTAGATGCGGGTCCTATATCATATAAACAACTACCATTTATATTATATCAGGTATAATTTAATTTGCCTTCTTTTTTATTCACGCTATATCCCGCTTATAGCAGTTTAAGCAGAGAGTACCTAGTGTTGAGACTCTATGTTCAACACTTTAGGCCTAAATTTGAGTGTTAATATAAAACGTTGCGTGTTAAATGGCGAATTTAACGGTGCATTTATCTAAACAGTGTTAGAGTGTCTTTCCCTTAGCCTACCCAGCACTTAACGGGAAAACGCGTGAAAGTAAAAAGAAATGTATTTTTTTAAATTTTCCAGATCGGTAACAAATATCGTGACGAGCACAGACCTAAGCATGGTCTCCTCAGAGCTAGAGAGTTCAATATGTTAGACGCGTACAGTTTTCACAGTTCTAACAAATGTGCGTCACAAGCTTATGACGTCATAACGCAGGCTTACAAAGATATATTCAGGATCTTAGACTTACCTGTATGTAGAGGTGAGTTGTTTGTATATTTTACCTTAGGGTAAGGGTAGGTTACCTTACACATGTAAGGTAAGAGACACGATAAAAGGCTTGAAGCTAAATAAAAAAAGATAATAATCGATTAAATATTGTTTGTGTGAGTCATTTGACATATCCACTGTGTTATTGACTTATTAGAATAATTTTAGAATAATTCATGTATATTTTTCAATTCTGGCAACACCCGTGCAACCAGAGCGGTAAATTAAAATTTGTTCCCCCAAATGGGAATCGAACCCATGACAATCGCGCTTACGGCCAAACACTGCCCATGTCCTCTATATAGCTTAAATTAATAAAATGAATACATCATATTATAATATAAGACAATATAGATTTTTGTAGAAATTTGAGTAGACGCGTACATTAAACGCGACGGTCGTGGGTTCGAATCCTGCTCCGGCTTAAGTATTAAACAATTTTTTTTACTGTCTCCTCTCCTCAACACTGTATTCTCGAAAATTTGGCGGAAAGTGAGCTCTTGTAGTAGTTATAAATGGCTGTAAATAGCTGTAAATCGCTATAAAATTCACATTATTTTCCAGTCGAAGCGCCATCTGGTGATATGGGCGGTAGCTTGTCCCACGAATGGCAGCTACCAGCTCCAGCTGGAGAAGACAGTCTGTCTGTCTGTCCGTCCTGCTCTCATACTAGTTTGGAGGTAGATATATGTAGTAAATGTGGAAGTAAAATGGATAAGTTTAACAGTATTGAGGTAAGCTTGATGTGTTTTAATCTAAATTTTTGTTTTTTTTTTTAATAAATTAATATAAGCATCTTCATTTTCAATGTAATGTTGAAGACCTGGATCGCAATCTGGAGGAAAATAGTCATGACATACAGACAGCATATATCATGTACTGTCTTATACTTGCGGCGTTGGTCAAATGCCGAAGGCTATAAATACATTGAGTTACATACGTAGAAACGTTTAAAGTGATGTAATACAGCCTATAGGCTATAGACTGTAGCTCTCGACTATAAATTAACTATATATCATAAAAAGATATTTTTTATTCAAACCAGTAGTTATTGAGATAATCGCCTTCAGCCATTGCAGTTTTATAATATTAGATAAAACAAATGCGGTTGTGGGTTCCGTCACTCAAAATGCAGTGTCTCTAATATTAGCGGGAAGCGGAGATCGGAGAGTCTTGACACTAGGCTCTCTGCCTACTTTGCTATATGTAATATATAGTAATATATAATTGCATATTTGTTAACTTCTTTCACGCTGCTTCACGCTGTATCCCGCATACAGCAGGATAGGCAGTAACCTAGTGTTAAGACACTCCGTTCCCCGCTTTCCGCCTTTCAAGCTATTATGTGTTGAGTGGCGGAACTCAACGCCGCTCTTTGTCTCGTTGTCAGAGCGAGGTATTGCAAGTATTATTTCTTCCCCCGAATGGAAGTCGAATCCCCGACCGTCGCATTTGGTCTAATGCTGTTTCACTACGCCTTGGTGTCTACAATTAATACAAATTATGAAATATTTTTAAATACAACTAAAAAATATATATATTATTTCTAAAAAATATATATTTTCTTTTTCAGGTAGGCCATACATTTGTACTAGGCACAAGATATAGTGAGCCTTTGAAAGCTAACTTCGTTGGACCCAAATCGACGGAACCGCTACATATGGGTTGTTACGGTATCGGTATTACCAGGTAAGCTATTACTTGGTAAGCTATGGTAATATAACGGTAATAAGCGTTAGAGATAATTAATTGAAAGAAAGTTAGCTCGAGCCCCATTCGAATAAAAAAATGATTTTTTTCACGTTTTTCACGCACTATCCTGGATGTGGCAGAGTGGACAGAGAGAACCCAAACCCGCAACTATCGTGTTTCGAGTCAGACGCTGTTCCACGCTGGCTTATCAGCATAGATTCTAATCATTAACTGCACTGCAAGAGTCAGTGGTTAGAGAAGTAGGGGTTGACTCGGGCTGACCTTCGCCACAAAAATCACGAGGACCTGCCAGAGGACATATATGAAGAGGCTAACGACAGTAGACGAGGCGGAAGAGGTTGTAGGACCGTTTGCTAGGGATAAAGTGTAAAAATAAATAGAATATATATATATATATATATATATATATATATATATATATATATATATATATATATATATATATATATATATATATATATATATATATTATATATATATATATATATATATATATATATATATATATATATATATATATATATACCTTATGAATTTTAGTGTTATAATAAAAACAATATTTTAGGTTATTAGCGAGCAGTATAGAGGCTTTGTCGTCTGAGACGTCCATCCGGTGGCCGAAAGCAATAGCGCCTTATACAGCTATTATTATTGGTCCTAAGGTAATATTGAATAAACGGCAATCTATATGTGGAATATATAAAGAAAAACCTATAAAAATTGGAACGTGTCGTGATTTGAACCCGCACCTCTTTACCACCGTCCAAGCGCTCTGACCACTGGGCCTGTGCATCGTAATTCTAATACGTTCGCTACTATTTAATAAAAAAATTTTTTTTTTTTTTAATAAATCCTTTGATATTATTCGTTCCGTATCCGTTCTCGAATGTACTTCCGAATCACTGTGCCATATGCAATATTTTATGGGGACGGTGGGTACTCACCTTCAGTTTTCCCGGATTATCAGCTTATAAGTATATGCTGGTCCACAATTTCCTCTATCTTTCGATGAAAATTGCATGTAAATCGGTTGATCCGATATAAACAAACGCAAACACAGACTGAAAAACCCATATTTTACATTTTTTTTTTAAATTTCAATCACTTGTAAATACCTACAGTTGGAACACGTCATTATTTTGTAATACACAAACAGACTTTAAGACAGTTTCAGAGCAATATCTGAATCTTAGAATGTATAGAAAAACTCTGTTATCCGGACACTCGTTTATCTGAACAACAACAGAACAATCAATCCGGTTAATCGAGTTTCTTTTATAAACAATTAAATTTTTTTTGCACAGGAAGGTTCAAAAGAATGGGCCAGCCATGATTTCTCAAAGACAAAACAGTTAGCGGAAATGCTGGAACTGAACGGATTATACAACGACGTCCTGATAGACGACAGGCACAACCTTACCATTGGCAAACGACTGATGATGGCGGAGAGGTGAGAGATTATTCTCATGTTTAATATTTATATATAGCGGAATCGAACCTGCGCCTCATGGAAACGTAGAGATGAACTGAACTGCTGGACAAAGACCAGTTCTGGGCCTAGGATTCCGGTGATCTTCACCAGGTCGTCGGTCCACCTTGTGGGGGCCTGCCTGTGCTACGTACAACGCTTATCGCCAATAAATTATTAAAATAATACAATTCTCTTCACGCTTTTTCCTAGTGCTAAAAGTCTCCGTTCGCCTCTTTTTTTGCGTGTTTCGACGTGTTCAGCATAATTTTTGCCACAAAATTCGAATTTCCCACTTTGGGGGTATCTCTCGCGTAAACTATCCAGTTTACAAGAAAATAATATTAGAAACCTCAATATCATTTTTGAAGACCTATCCATAGATACCCCACACGTATGGGTTTGATGAAAAAAAAATGTTAGTTTCAATTTTAAATTTGGGAAGTCCAAAATTTGTTGTTTTTTTTTCTATTTTTGTGTGAAAATCTTAATGCAGTTCACCAAGTTACAACAGTTTAGTTCTTATATTTTCGGAAAAAAGTGCCTGTGACATACAGACAGACAGACAGACAGACATGACTAATTTTATAAGGGTTCCGGTTTTTGCCATTTGGCTACGGAACCCTAATTATAGAAAGAATATTTACAGCAGAATATTTACAGAATATTTATTTATCAGAGGTCTATTTTTTAAATGATAAGTCCGGTTTTTACAAGCTGGTGTGATAGCGAGCGGGTAACGGCAGGGCGAGTCTATTTTATTACTTTTAAATTGTTTTCCACACTAAGGTAAGTAAGAGTATTCGCTTAAATGACGTATACAAATATGAACCTACACCCCTTAAAAGCGCTTGAAATTAAAAAAAAAAAGAAAATATTTAATATATAGCAATACCCAGATGATTATTTTCAGCTATAGTCTTTGTGTCTTTATATCCAGCTATAGTATATATAGTATATATAGTATGTATAGTATATATAGTATGTATAGTATATATAGTATATATAGTATATATAGTATATATAGTATGCATAGTATATATAGTATATATAGTATATATAGTATATGTAGTAGTATAGTGTCATATACTCCAGCTGCGTAAATTAGTAGAATAGATATTGTAATGACTGTTTAAATTATTCCTTTAATAAATTAAAAAATAATACAAAACATATCTCTGATTTGGGCGGAAAGTGGAGAACGGAGGGTCTCGACACTAGGTTTTCTATATCTACCTAGTCCTTGGAGTCCTCTCAAGCAGCCACGTAGTGCTTCTTAGGGACAGAGTACCCTCTTCCCTCCCCACCCTGGTGTAGCTGTCAAGGCCAGTAGGGCATCACCAGTTCGCGAATTATTCTTTTTCATTAGAAACCATTATATAGAAGACGTATTAAAATTTGACCGCAGCGGGAATCGATCCCGCGCCTATTAGAAGCTGTCTTAATAAAAATGTCTAATCAAAAGTTTCGTGTTATAGAATGGGATACACCTATACCATAGTGTGCGGTGCATCAGCGACCGGCACTCCGCCCCGCTACGAGGTGCACGGGGGCGGAGCACCCCGCCTGCTCACTGAGCCAGAGCTACTCGCGCTGTTAAGGGGAGACGCGGCGGATGTCAGCGTTGAATGTAGAGGTTAATAAATATTTCTTGCAATTATATTGTTTTATTTTATAAATATTACTCTGGAGTTACAGAATAATTGGCAGACAACGCACAGAAGAATTTATGCAGCGTAAAAATCTGAAAATTAGTTGGTAAGGAAATACGGTCCTTGGGGAGTCCCCGACACTCCACCACACAGCTAGCAGATGATTTCTGGAAATTTCAATGGAAACAGAATAAAAAGATATTTTACTCTAGCTAATGTGAATACAACTGTCTTATTGTATGACATATAGAATAACAAAATATACTTAAAGAAAATATATAGAAATTTGAACGTAACGGGACTTGAACCCGCGCCTCATGGACACCGTCCAAGCGTCTAACCACTAAGCCATATGTTCTCTCTCTGGTCGAAATTCTCATATACTTTATACAACTTATTACGCCGTTAGCATCTCTGTAGAGAGAATTTTACAAATTTCGGCCGTTAAATAACATTTTATATTTATCGATTTTCTATATTATTTTAAACAGCCAACGCCTTTATCTACCCTCTAGTGGGGTTGGGACCCACCACTGCGCCTCGACAACGATAATTAAGGCGAGTTAAGACCTAATTGACATATCTGAGTGTGGCCTTTACTGTATAATGAACTTGTAACAGTAGTCTATTGTTTGCTATGCATTTAGAGGCACTATAGACCTTTCACCGTATTTATTTAACTTGCATACTGATCGAGTAACGGTGCATCCAGTTGGGATTTTAAGTTTTTTTTTTAGCTTCACGCCCTATCCCGCATGTAGCAAGATAGGGTGAAAGAACCTAGTGTCAAAACACTACGGTGTCCGCTCACCGTCTTTCAAGACATTACGTGGAGTAGCGAAAAAGATTTTTTTTTTTTTATATAAAAAAAATTATACTGTGACTATCTTTATGTCGGTACAGTGGCTGATTGTAAACGCGACGGTTGGGGGTTCGATTACCACTCGGGGGGAATGTTTTTTTTCATTTTCCTCACTCTGGTGACAACACAAAGCGTGGCGTTGGGTTCCGCCACTCAACACACGCAATTTCTCGTGAGGGGGAAATCGGGGAACGGAGTGTCTTATCACTTGGTTCGTCAATGTCAATGTAATTGATTGTGAAGCTAAAAAAATTGTAATTATATTCTCATATATAATATCATATTTAAAAATCTCAATAAACTTTTACTTATTTCCATCTCTAATATGGACATAATAATCTCTCACATACAAATAATATATATATATATATATATATATATATATATATATATATATATATATATATATATATATATATATATATATATATATATATATATATATATATATATATATATATATATATATATAACTGTCCACTGGTAGACATAGGCCTCCCCTAGGGTGCGCCAGAGATCCCGATCCTCCGCCTTCCGCATCTAGTCAGAGCCGGCTACCTTTTTTAGGTCGTCGGTCCATCGAGCTGGAGGGCGCCCTACACTCCATTTGCCAATTCACGGTCTCCACTCTAGAACTCGTCTGCTCATATATATATATATATATATATATATATATATATATATATATATATATATATATATATATATATATATATAAGTAAGCCACGACTGTATAAATAACCGCACAATCGTGCCAGCGAGGTAATTTAGAAGGATTTTAATTCCTAGGTCAAAATAGAAAGTTGACTTTCGTATCGTCAGTCATTTGTTAGACATAAATAAAGATCAATCTAACAAATCAGTGGTAGAGTTCCAAATCAAAGTATATGCCAATACATGGGCGTTAGAGTTCACTAGAGACGGTTTCCAGAGGGACCTGGCACTCTGTGGCTAAATAATGTGGAAATAATTTAAAAAAAAAAGGAAGACTTTACCCAAAATAATTAACTTATACATTTTTCTATTCTTGGTATATGGTATCAATAATTCTTATTTCTGTATTAGTTTAATATAAATATATCAGTTTGGTCACCCTACAGAAACCACCCACCGGCTCCGAAGATAGATTCTGCTGTCTAAAAATGACGAAAACTCTAACATTTCTAGTAGTTCGCCGGCTCTATAAGTTTTCTTTTGCCAGATTCTTGATTGGCAATTTAATATGATGTGATAGCATGTTTGATACTCGTGTACTGCATAAAGAAGAGAGGTATGGAAAGAAAAAAATATAGAGAAAACAGCGGAGGATTATTGGTATTTTCGTTTTAAAATACAAAATAAAATTTATAATATTTATATTTTTTTAGGCTTCCATAAATCCAAAGGCAAACAGAACGCAATATTCCATTTATGCCACATATTTTGACATTTGCATCAGAAGCAAAGCTAATAGAGTAAGTACTTTATATTGTGAGAACTTCTTAGATAAAGAACTAGACCAGACTTACAATCACGAAAATTGGTACAGATCGCTTTGTTCCTGATTCCGACTCACGCTTAACCACTTTTTTAAGAAGCTTTTGTGCCCAATTACATTACAGACAGAGTGACTATACAGTTTGTAAAGATTTCTCCGATCTCCGTCTGTCCAAGAAGTAACACGACAGCAAGAATATTATAAACTATACTTTACCGTCCTCTTGGTCAAGTGGAACCAAGACTTGTGTATGACACATGACACATGCATCAGGTACAGTGGGTTACATAAATATATATATATATATATATATATATATATATATATATATATATATATATATATATATATATATATATATATATATATATATATATATATATATATATACACATACACACATATACATATATAACATTATTTTCCATATAAATAGGACAAATACAAAAATGTTTTAATTCGAACCAGGAGAACCTCAAGTTAAAGTGATCTACCAGTGATCTACCAAATAAAATCTTAAGCTTTACAATATTAATTTAAAAAAAAAAATAGAAATGTCGATAGGTTTAAGTAGCGGTATTATACATAAATTTCAACTAAATGCGTCTTTTAATTATGGTGGCATAATTTATTTTTATTTTATTAAGTCACTTATCTTACAGTATAATACAATATATGTGTTAAAATTTCATATAAAATAATATTTAATAAGCTTAAATACAGAATTAGTGTTTAATGACGTCTATATATGTTTTTTTTTTATTTTCTTAAACAATCAACATAAAATACATGCCATACAGCCAAAAATTAAAAAAAAAAGTAAATGAGTAAAGTATCGATAAAATCTAACATGTACTGTGCCAGTACCAACAACTTAAGAGGCATTGTGTACGCAATACTAACTAGAGAAACACGCATGGTTCGATATATGTATACTTGGAGCGCGTTTACACGATGTCTTAATGGATGAATAAAATTTTATAATTATATATATTTATTTAAAAATATGACTCTTAAAAAGCTCCTTTTTTACTTAAACATTTAAATTATTATATGTTAAATAAAAATTATCGTCTATTAGAGAAATAACAAAATAGATTTACCCACAAAAAGCCCAACCACCGCTATATTATCAAATTATTATAATTAATAATTATCTTAATCAAAATAATTATCTTAATAAAAATATTTATACACAAAAAAAGAGTCGTAAAGACATCTAAAGTCGTTGATATAATCAACGTCATACAACTAACATTACCTCAGCTCAAGTGGAAAGGAGCGCTGTTAACCAGTTGACTGTCGAGTCGCGTCCGTACACCGCGTCCACTATACACAAGTAAGTTTTATTAATAGTACAGAAATATAATTCAATATTTTATATATATATGTATATAAATAAATATTTATATATTTTAAATATAATTTAAATTAGGATTTTTGCTAAAGAGCTTTTGCCTGTCCGCCAAAAGTCAATACGTTCCCGCCATTTAGAATTGTTGTGAACAATTTATAGTCTGTGTTTTTTTTTAATTGCAAATTGCAATTTACAAAACATTTTCATTTTAATTGTTTCCGATGATTATTACATTTAAATGAACATTTAATACGTAACTATATTATTATTATAAAATTATTTAAAATGTCTTCTTCTATTTTATATTAGTTCGTGCTAAAGCTAGAAGTTCTTTTTTTTTATTTCATCAAGGCTATTGTTAAAAGCGACGTTTTTTACGTTTTGTTTTAAGTTCAAGAACCAGTCGGGTGAGTTTAATTGTAAGTTTAATTTTAGACTTTAGTTAGAAAAAAATACTCTACTGCCATTTGCTTACGTTCGCTTGTAATATCAATTATTTTTATTTCTTTTGTTTATTGCGATTTATTGGACTTAAATTGTGGTAGTTTTAGATATATATATAGATCTATATATTCAAGTTTCGTGTTAGATATTTTTATATGATATATTACAAATATTTATAAAATTTTAATACTGTAAGCTTATCTGACACAAACAGAGGTCAATTACCATCTAAATGTAATTAAAACGTCGTAAATTCTGTTTATAGAGGTAATATCTAATATTTGAAGAGTTACAGCAACGGTAAAACTTCTAAGTGCTGTTACTTAAGCTATGATTTGCAAAAAAGCTTTATTTAGTTTCTATTGCTCGTAATTTCCACAATTTAGGCCATCTTGTTGTAGAGGAACAGCGTCTGACTGTGGTTATTGTGGATTCTATCCGGTTAGCCCCGGTTGACGTTAATCCAACATCAGGAAAACGGAGACCGGAGTGTCTTAACACTGGGTTATTGTGCCTTTCATATTGTATATATTTATTATAAGTGAAGACTTACATATATGTTATTTAAGCAAATATTTCAATAGTGTACGCTAAAAATCTTCGTTTGTCGATCATATTGTCAATATTATACTAATGCTACTAAACCATGCTCTTACGGTACTAAATAAAAATTAATATAATTGATTTCAAATCGTGAATAATCCACTGGACAGTGTTTGACGGTAAACGCTTCGGTCGTGGGTTCGATTTTCACTCGGGGGGTAAAGAATTATTATAAATTTTGCTGCTCTATTCTTCCGCTTATCCTGCTATATGCGGGATACAGCGTGAACCAAAAGCCAAAACCATAAAAAACATATTTTCTCATCCATTTACATATATTACGTAATGTGAAACGGAAACTATCTTCTTTGTTTCAGTACAAAGTTTAAATTAAATACAATTCCCACAATGATAACAATTAACAGACAGCATTGCAATCAGATATGGCTAAATTAAAGCATTGTTGCAACATCGTTATCATACATCTAATTGCCAATATATAAAACCTTAGGAAGAGAGTGGAGAGGTAATAATAATATTACATTATTCTTGACGACGACGGAGAGATCTTTCTAAAGGTTCTCTCCGCATTTGAAATGCATATTGTAGGTTTTTTTTTTGTTTTTAACATGCTTTTTACAATATTTTACTAACTATCGCTAGTAACAGGTGTATTATTTAATTTTTTTTTTCAAATAGGCGTTGAGTCTCATCACTCAATACACAATTCGTATAACGTAGTGTCCTGACACTAAATCTTCTCTGCCTACTTTATTATACACGTGACGGGGAAAAAAAAGTAAATAGAAATCTGAACTACATAGTAAATGTGCTCATAAAGTATTGGAACCCATGACCGTTGCAAGTTAAAGCAAATATTATTCTCATCTACTGGTTTACTGTGTCATAGGTAGGTAATATATATGTATGAATGCATGTGATGAAATCAAGGGCACCCAGTTTTATTTGCTACAATTACTTTTAATATATATGTATATATATATATATATATATATATATATATATATATAATATATATATATATATATATATATATATACATATATATATATATATATATATATATATATATATATATATATATATATATATATATATATATATATCTATATATATATATATATATATATATATATACTAAAGTGAAAAATTTTATCTTCTAAAATAAATATAAAGACGTAGCAGAATATTGACTGGACGCGATAGTCGTGGGTTCGATTCCATTATGCGTTAAAAAAATGTACTTAGCGGGGCTCGAACCTACGACCCTTGGAGACCGTCCAAGCACTCGTCGTTAACTAAGCCACACGTTCGATAGTAACTATTGTTTAACTGCCACCTACCAACTGTCTTGGAGAAGTAGGGTGACAAACAGATGTACAAAAAAAATAATTGTTTATATATATGTATATGTAAGATAAGATGCTGTAGTTCCCTCAAATTGTCATATCAACAGGTTTTTTATTATTTCATTCGAATAATTAGTTCATCTTATATCTAAGGTCAATATGTATAGGTACTAAGTGGAGTTAACAAGTTATGTCGATGCCATTTTAGTTTTTTTTTTAAGGAAACTGAACGTCCAGCCATGAACGTCCAGTCCTCAGTGGAATTTGTTTTATATTATACTAGCTGTTGCCCGCAACTCCACTAGCGTGTACTTTGACTGTGATTTTTTTACTTTCATGGAATTTTAAGAAATCCTCTCTTAGCACGTTTACACAGTCAGACATATATATTTCAGTTGTATAAATTTAGTAGCTTTAGCAGTGCGTGGTCAGTATATGTAACAGAAGGGTTATTGGGAATAATGAAAGAACAGAACCCGCGGTGGGTGAATCCGACTCGCACTTGACGGTATTTTTTTGGATTGTGAAGAACAGAGTTTAGAACAGAGGCTCTTGGTTTTCCTAGTCCAATCTTATTATGGAGGACTAAATTGTCTTTAGAAATGCTAGACGACAAGTAAATATGTAAAATTATATTGAATAATGTGAAAAACTTTTTCTATACATATTTTTATTATTCTATACATACGAAATTATTTTATTTTTCTATACATACGAATAATAAACTTTGTTAAATAAGTTCAGCTTTATTGGTAGCTTTACATGCATTTTTTTTTAGTTTCACGCTGTATCACGCAAAAAGCCGGTTAGTCAGAGGGAACCTAGTGTAGATAGTTTCCCCACTTTCAGTCTAATTCTCGAGACATTGCGTTTTGAGTTGCGAGGCTCAACGCCGCTCTTCGTGTCTTCTTACCAGAGCGAGGTAACGGAAGTAATTAATATCCCCAAATGGGATTCGAACCTACAATCGTCGTATTCATCGTAAAACATTTTAATCTATTACAAGTTACATTTGAAACCTTGTGTTAAGACACTCCGTTCCCTGCTTTTCGCCTTCCGAGGCATTGCGTGTTGAGTGGCGGAACTCAACGCCACTTTATCCTGAGGAGGAAAGGGAGTGAGGGAAATGAAAACCCCCCATCCTCCCCACATAGGAATTGAACCAATTTCCAAGTTTCTATAAAGGCAATGAAGTAAAAGAGACTCGACGACACCGTCTAATTATAATGAAAGTTGCAATTCTCTTACATAACCTATAATAATATTGCGCTACAAAAACCATTGATATTGTGAAATTGTGGACACTGTCATTTTATTCTATAATAATATTATAAAAACGAAGAGAACGAGCTAATCGCCTAAACTGGATAGATTTTTTTTGTTTCATAGTCCATTCGAGGAAAGCTATAGGCTATAGGCTATATTAAATATATATAATCACATTAATAGTTTTGATGTAGCCGACTGTACCTGCCGTGTGACCTACCTTTGGAACTTAGAGCGTATTTGATTTTTGTCATTTCTCATCAGCTATTGCCACTTGATCATGGAAGTAAAGATGCAGGTTGCAGGTCCAAGAAAGCTTCTGAGAATGTTCTATATATAACAATTAAAAAAAAATGTGAAATGACGTTTGTGTGTTAAAGGTTATTTATTACCTAATTAATGATTTTGTACACACCTTGGGAATGAAATGCTCGCTCCAGTCTCCAGTCTATCTCAAGCGTATAATTGTCAACTATGAATAATTGTATAATTGTAAATGACTATATAAAAAAAAAGAAGTCCCGCTGAGTTTCTTGCGCCGGTTCTTCTCAGGTGTGAGGCATTAACTTTAGTGTACCGGTGGTAATGTATTTGACAGTCACAAAATGAATCAAGTATACTTACTTTAAGTAAAATTACTTAAATTTAAATTTGTTAAACTTGTATAGTATGTTATAATTCTGATTTCTATATAAAGTCTAGATTTAAGTGAAAGTGACATCACATTATTCAATTTGTTCACAGATGAAAAAAAGATAAGAAACG
>JAXRJS010000100.1:507500-560000 GCA_037127375.1 Dione juno
ATATACAGCGTGTGTGAAAATAAAAAAAAATAATGCACTTATGTATAATTTTTAGACAGATACACTATATTTATGGAACGAATGTCAATTACTTTGACATTAGATGTCAACTTTTATTAGTTAACCTCGACAGAAATTAACAATGATGAAGGTACTTTACTGGATTTAATCACAGTATGGTAGAAATATAATAAGTCATATCCAAGCTGACTTTTAGCGTATATAATATAAAGGAGAAAATCTGCAGAGAAATGCTACACTCCGTTCTCTGCACAGATTATAATATAGACACTATGTTTTGGAGTAATTGCGATATGAATATACTGTCATTGGAGAAGCAGAAATTCAGTTCTTTTTTTAAATTATTAATTGAATGATTTATATGAATTTTAACTTTTGATTGTGTAGAGAATTAAAAAAAATATTTTTAGGCCTATTTGGCTCAGTGGTATAGCGTCTAGCTGCAAACGCTATAGTTATAGGTTTGATACTTACTTAGATTAATAATTTCACAACCCAGACACTACCCGATCTAGTAGACAATGCATTAAGTTAGGTCACTTAACACGTAGTGTCTCAAATAAAAAAAATATAAAAAAATATTTGCTGTACAATTTTTGTTCACTAATTCCAATATATCTATCAAAGATTTGAATTGACCCAAAAAATATAATATTCACAAAGAGAGAAACACTCCGTTCTTTACTTTATTTAAATTGACATTTCCCTCAAATTTGATTTGATCCTACTGCCTGTTTTCTACAGTTATCAATCACCCATCTAACACCTAAGTGCTAGTTGCTATACCAACAAGCGTATACAAGCGCTTTCTCTAACATTCAATGGAGAGTCGACCCGCGAAGATTTCTAAAGAGACGTGCGCTTATTTTAAACATTTGCGCTATTGTTCAATAGTTACAATGTGAAAAGGCCTACATTGTTTTTCTAGTACTAATATTATAAAATTGTAGACTTGCTTTGGTTTGTCGTGCTTATCTCAAGAACTACTAGTTTAAAATGAAAATTCATTGTTTTATTTGATAGTCTACTTATCGAAGAAGGCTATAGTCTATAGTCTATAGCCTATAGGCTATATCACGTTCATCGATTCCCATTCGGGGAGACGGAAACATTTTCATTGTCGCTCTGGTAACGAGGCAAAAGCGCGACGTCGTGTTCCGCCACTTAACACGCAATCCCACGAAAGGCGGAGAGTGAAGAACAGAGTGTCAAAACACTAGGTTCTCTCTGCCTATCCCGCTATATGCGGGATATAGCGTGAAGCTGATACATTTCCCAATCTACATAGTAAAACAAAGGCGTTGAGTTGCGTCATTCAGAACAGTACGTGTTACAATAAGATATCAAATAGCCTTAAGCTTGGTAGTGTCCTTAATAACTTTGTGATGTAATGGTATAAATATTTATATGTACAGTATACATTACTCACAATCGTAAATGTATAAGTGATTTGTAAATGAACATAAAAAAGCAATTAAGTCTTAAATGCGTGTTATTTTTTTGTTGTTTCACGCTCTATCCCGCATGTGGCAGGGTAGGGAGAGGAAATCTAGTATTAAGACACTCCGTTCCGAGATATTGCGTGTTTAATGGCGGAAGTCTACACTGTGCTTTCACTTGTTACCATGAATAAGTTACTCAATCAGTCTCTTAACGTACAATGTCGCGTAAATTGGGCGGAAAGTGAGGAACGGAGGGTTTTAACACTAGATTCCCACTGCCTGTACTGATGTGTGAGGGAAAAATTTTCGATTTCCTTTAAATAGCTCTTATATATATATATATATATATATATATATATATATATATATATATATATATATATACATAACAAAGGATAAATATGTAAAATAAGCTATATAAACATAAGTAAAATTAAATAAATAAGTAAATACCTAAAAATAATAATAATAATAAAAAAACAATATAACTCAATAAATATTTACTAATGTATTTTTTTTGTTGACAGTACAAAATGAGAGCGCTGTTGGTGTTAGCCGTACTTGCTTTTGTGTGCAGCGCGTTGGCGAAGAACAAGAAAGATGAAAAAGTAGGTACTTCACTATTAGAATTAGGGCTAATTCACCAGTTACGGATATATCTTCAGATTGTAAGCTGGTATTTAATGCTATCTACCAGATAGCCAAAGACTGATAGCTTAAACAGGTCTTTATCCTGTTAGATATTTCTATCGGAGACCTGTGAAACCAAAATTTGTTGTTTATCTGCCAGACTAGGGACATCTTTCCTATCTGGAACATTATCAGCAAGTGGTGAAACCGGCCTTTAGAATTGTGGGACAGCGTCTTTCCACTCCCATGGTATTTGTAACATAACAAAGCGCGGCGTCGAGTTCCGCCATTCAACATACAGCATCTTTTAACTCTAATTTCTCTCCTCCTTGCTGTATACGGAATAAAATGTAAGTCACTGGTCTTTATCCCACATAGTGTGTTCACTCTATGGTAGTAAGGCGGGAGAATAGTGTCTTAACACTAGGTGCCTTCTACCTACGGTTCCCTCTGCCAGCCTACCTAACTATGTGCGAAAGACAGCGTAAAGCTAAAAAAAATTGCGATACCCATCGGTGCCATTCTCCGTTCTCCATTTTCAATTTTTTTTCTATTTCCAGGTCAAAATCGCTGTTTATTACGAGTCTCTATGTCCAGACAGCAAGAAATTCATAACAGAACAACTCGCCCCCATATGGAGGGACTTCAGAGGGCTTGTTAAGGTTAAACTTGTGCCATACGGAAAGAGTACGGTGAGATATTTACCTTTTGTTTTTTTTTTGTAATTTTTTATGATACCTATATAACAGGATGTCTGTCTGTCTGTCTGTCAAGACCAATTTGCTCAAGAGGGAGAGGAGTATAAAATAAATTAAATTTCTATATAATAAATAGATTTTGATGCTTTGTATTTGTATGGTATTTATTGTATGGAAGTACTTTGACTAATTCTCCCTTAACTTATAATTTTAGAAATTCGGCAAAGAATGAGAAGATAAAATAACTATTACAATTTTATACATGCACTTCATTTCATACACAATTAGTGTATACGCCTGCAAAATTAAATTTGTAAACTGTTACAACTTGTCATATATATATTGATTGATGTACTACAACCATTTAGTAGAGAACCCTTGCTGCACTAGTCCGACTCGCACTTGACTGATATTTTCACCCAATATATAATCCAATTCACCCAAATTGGAGATAGCTTGCATTGTTTATAGTGGCTTATTTTTCATACATTAAAGTATTAATTTAGCTACGGAACTCTAATTTAAGGTTATCAAGTAATCCGTAACCAGTGGTTAGAATAACAATTAATTATATATATATATATATATATATATATATATATATATATATATATATATATATATATATATATATATATATATATATATATATATATATATATATATATATATATATATATAGTGTATGTATGACTTATATACTCGTATATCTCTAGTTTCCGCACGCAGCGTCGCTTGCTGTACCATGTCGACATTCGTCTTTGAAACTGTCATATCGCAGTATCAGCGTCTATATGGGTTCGATTCCCTTGACGGGAAAATTACTCATTTTATTTCCTCGCTCTCGCGTTGAAGCGGGGAACGGAGTGTCTTAACACTAAGCCCCATCTGTCTACCCTGCTACCCTCCAATCTTGGTGGTATTCATGTAGAACTTAATGAGAAGGTATGGCGCGAGTCGCTATAGCGCTTGGACGGTACACAAGAGGCGCAGCTTCAAATCCGGCTACGTTAAAATTTTATATATATTTTTTTAAATATCTTTCTTTAGTGTGAATTTATACTTTAAAAATAATAAAAAATTACGGTTAAAATGATACAATATAACCTATAGCCTATAGCCAACAAATGGACTGTCTAACACAAAAATAAAACTTAAACCGAAATAGTAGTTCCTGAGATTAATGCCCTAAACCAAACCCAACTCTCTTTATAATTATACTCATAGATATATATTTTATGGTGTTATTTTTTTCTAGCATGACAAAGTAAATGGGAAATGGGTGTTCAATTGTCACCATGGCCCCGATGAGTGCTATGGGAATAAGGTCAGTATTATGTAACTTATTTATTATTACTACGGCGACGTTTAGTGGGTTCGATTCCCACTTGGGGGGAATGAATTATTTTCATTTTCTTCACGTTGGCAATTAGACAAAGCGCGGCGTTGAGTTCCATCACTTAAAGCGGAAAGCGGGGAACGGAGTGTCTTAACACTAGGACCTTCTGCCTACCGTGCTAAGTGCGGGATACAGCGTGAAGCTAAAAAAATTAAATAATTATATATAAAGTTTAGTTGTAGCAGTAAAAAAAATGAATTTCCAACCGGGAATCGAACTCACAGCCGTCGCGGTTACAGTCAAACAATCGGTTTAACAAATATATATATATATATATATATTTCCTTCCAGGTACAATCCTGCATCCTTAAGGACCGTTCCCTCCAAGACACTGACAAAATGGAGACGATCATTTGCTTGATGAAGCAAGCCAGCCCTGACAAATCTTTGGATACGGTAATATATTATGTTTTATTTATAACTTAGAGTTTCGTATAACAACAGGAAAAAAAACCAAATCTTTATACATACATTACTTTCTTTTCTGTCTGTCTGTCTGCACGTGAACATGTTAGGACCATTCTCAAGACTTCAGATGACCCTGTTGTGACTTTTGTGGGCCAGATTCTGTCGATGACGTCTTTAAATCATATGGCAAAGATGACCAGGGCGACATGATCGCATTAGTGACAAAGCCCTTTAAATTAAGATTAAAAAAAAATACTTCAGATGGATTGGAGGTATTCAGCTCAAGTATTCTTTATAACTAGAATTAATACTGATCATAAGAAATTAATATCTCTATTTTTATTTATTTTTTCCTTGACGCTACACCCTGTATTTAGCAGAGTAGCCAGAGGGAAACTTTGTTCTTGTTCTGAGTGAGGAAGAATAATTCTTCTCCTCTCACGGGATGGGAATCGAACCCGCAACTGTCGCGTTTCCAGTACATCTCATAACCCATCCTTACATTACTTATTGATTAATTGACTATAATAAAAAGTAAAGGCGCTTCAGTCACAAAATATCTAGAAAGAGTAAATTGTGAATTTCTACAGTGTTTCTACCAAACTGCTATTTCTAGCAGAATCAAATGCTGGCCCTTTCATACTAAATCGGTTTTTAAATGACATAAATTAAAATTAATACAATTGACATCAATTATATAATTTGGTATGTTCAATTTAAAAAAAATATTTTTGGACTGAAGCGCCTTTGTTTCTGTACCCCTCAATTATTCTATGAAATCGTCTCATAAAATAAACATAAAGAAGTTGTAACACATATACAAGAATTTCATTACAACATATGGCTTAGATGTTGCAGCGCTTGGACGGTACGCAAGAGACGCGGGTTCAAATCCTGCTACCAATCAAATATGCTTTCTAAAAAGTAAACCCTCGCACGCAGTGTCTGCAGGGCAGGGCGGACGCGCTGGCGGCGTGCGCGCGCGGAGAGCTCGGCGACGGCCTGCTCGCCGCGTACGGAGAGAAGAGTGACGCGCTGCAGCGCCCGCTGGCCTTCGTGCCCACTGTCGTCATCAACGAGGTGAGCTATACGTGTCAATATAAGAACGTCTAGCTTCATTATACAGTGGAGAGACGAGTGACGCGGTTCTCCATCATTGTGAGGAACGAAAGTGAAAATTATTTATTCGTTCTCTAAACGAGAATCGAACTCACAACCGTCGGGGTTTACAATCAGAGGCCGTACCACATATTTAGCAACAATAATATATTATTTCTATTATTTCTCCAGAAATTCGAGCAGGCCGTCCAGGACGAGGCCATGTCGGACCTGAAGGCGGTCGTGTGTCGCGTCCTCCCGCACAAGCCCGCCGTCTGTTGAACATTCTATAAAAACTAACTGATACAAATAAATACATAATAATAAGTACATTTTTAATACATTTCGTGTATAGTGTCGTTTCATTTTTGGTCCCTCTTTTTCAGAGTTCCGTATCTGGTAAGGAAGTTACGGAACCGTTGCGGGATGTTTATGAGATCGCTTAGTGATATGGTATAGGGCACTTCCCGGTGACCTAGAATTATGAAATTTGAAGGTCTATCACAGAATAAATCTCCCTCTCTCTCTCTCTCTCTCTCTCTGTGTATTTCTTTTTACAGAGAGAAAAAAAATAGTTTTTAAATATTGTAGTATTTAAACCTACGCCCGTCAGCAAATAAAAAACAATTCAATAAGTATGCAAGTATAAAGTATAATATATATTTACAAATATAAAACAAACACAGCGGCGACCCGCGCCATTCTTTGCAAATAAAAATATAAATAATAATAATAATAATATAAAAATCTAGCTAATTTGAGAGCAGTATATGGAATCGCCATGAAACAAAATGTTCTAGAAAACCTAGCGGTATTTGAACCCGCACCTCTTATGTACCGTCCAAGCGCTCTAACCTCCAAGCCATACATTCTCATTCGCTTGTATTAATCTCCCTACAGAGATGTTACAAGCTTACTGGAAGGTATCGAAGAGGCGCGGGTTCGAATCCCATACAATCATTTTTATATATAGGTATGGTTTCCATACAAATTTTAATTCATATGTGAAGAAACTATATGGCATTCCATGGAGTCACCGTGCTGGTGCCCGTCACTATGGAGGGAGAGGAGCTCAGGAGGAGGAGAAACAAGGAACTTACACTGTCCGAAGCTTCTCTCTCTAACTAACCAAATTCAATAAAAATACTGACATTTTTTAAATTTATATATATATATATATATATATATATATATATATATATATATATATATATATATATATATATATATATATATATATATATATATATATATATATATATATATATATATATATATATATATATATTGAGCAACTATCAGTGAATAATTAGTTAAAAACATTAATTGTTAACATTCAGTGCAAAAATATTAGAAAGAACCTCAAGCTGTATTCGAACCCGCACCTCTTGTACACCATACAAAAAAAAACTCTAATCAAATAACACTAGCAACACTGTACACACTAATTCATTTTCATATTTTTCAATTTATTCATATAAATTACATAATAAATTATGCGGCGTTGAGTTCCGTCGAGTAACACTAGGTTCCCTCTGCCCTGTATTGGCTATGTGCGGGATATAGTATGGAGATAAAAAAATAAGGGCAAAAATAGAATTAAGGCCGTCCTAACCTAGTGTTAAGACACTCCGTTTTCCACTTTAGGCCCAAATTTCTAGTGCTAGTGCTAGTTGGTGGCGGAATTCAACGCCGCGCCTTGACTGTTACCGGAGAAACAAAATAAAAACCATTCATAGAGCGCTGCTAGGACGGTATGGCAGA
Source organism: Dione juno (assembly GCA_037127375.1). NCBI lineage: Eukaryota > Metazoa > Arthropoda > Insecta > Lepidoptera > Nymphalidae > Dione > Dione juno. The sequence goes on from JAXRJS010000100.1 coordinate 514,961, forward strand.
GGCGCGGGTTCGAACCCCACTTAATGAATTGTTAAAATCCCATAGGTTTTTTTTAAAATTATTATACAAAAATTCAATATTTAATATAGTTTAACTGACTCTACATAAAAAAAAACGATATAAATACTCAAATTATATTAATTATCAAAAAAAAAATATTAAAATCTTACTCTATATATATAATAATTACCTTTGTAAATTGAGAAAAAAATATATTTACAAATAAGTAAGCTGAAAATTAATTATCAAAAATTATTACAGCTTTAATTTTATTTAAAAAATACATTATTAATATATATATATATATATATATATATATATATATATATATATATATATATATATATATATATTATATATATATATATATATATATATATATATATATATATATATATATATATATACACGCCGCTTTTTGTTTCACCAGAAGCTGGAGAAACGCTCATACAAGTTAATTTATCGACATTCTTATTTTGAAACACTATATATTTACATTTATACATACATAATATACAGTGTGTTCACAAAAACCAAAAAAAAAAACAACACATCAATCACTCTGAGCCAAACGTGTCTTACTTAACATCTATATACTATATATATACTAAACAAGAACAGCTAGCCTAGCTGGACCACCCCGGCGGCACATACTCCTCGTCGTCCTGCTCCTTGTGCCGCCTGGCCTTGTGCCTCTTCAAGTCGGCCTTCCGTTTGCTCTCATAGCCGCACTGGTCGCACACATGCGCCCCGCCCCCTCCCCCTCCCCCTCCCCCACCCCTGCCGCACAGACGGACGTGCCTCAGCAGCTCCACCGTCACATCCGACTTGAACCCGCACTTGTCGCACCTGAAACCCTTCTTCGCGTTGACCAGCTTCACACAGTCGTGGGTCCTCAGGTGGTACAGGAGACTCATGTTGTGACGCGCCTTGTAGTCGCACAGGTGGCATTTAAACTTTTTATCTTTAACATGTTGTCTGCTGTGGCGCAGCAGCTGCGCCCTGCTCGCCGTGGTGTAGCCACATGTCTGACACACCTGCAGGACGGTCGAGTGCTCCACACTGTGCTCCATAAAGTCTGACTTGCTCGTCGTCCGGTAATGGCACTCTACACAGTAATACTCGTACATGCCCCACATTATTCTCCCAATATTATCTTTTATCCGGAGCTTCTTCTTCGTCTTCATCTTCTTCTTCGTCTTCGTCGGATGTTCGACGAGCTTCACCAGAGGCACGTCGTCCTCGTCGGTCTCGTCGGACACCTCCACCGTGTCGATATGGGGCTCCTCGATTATGACGTCGTCCTCATCGCTTGACGTCAACAGGCTTATGGGTTCCTCTTTTCTGTGGGGATATTAAATATCTATATTGATACTATAAGATTGAAAGGTCTGTTTGGTAGAACGCGCTAATCTTGGGAACTATTGGCTCGAATTCGAAAAAAATATTCATGGATTGTATAGTCCACTTATAGAGGAGGCTATAGGCTATATTATATCACGTTTATATACGGTTTCGGTGTACGAAATTTTATCATTTTAAAGATATTTAGCCACTTTCTTTCTCTATACATATACCATAATTGTACAATAATAATATTCGGGATTTTTTTTTCTGACAGACAACGCACAGCCTGGAAACCTGACTTAAGGCAACAGGGGAGCTGAGGAGTGTCGGGGAGTTCTGAAAGAGGCCAAACCAAAATACAACGGGAACGGGAACGGGAACGGGATATGTCGAGTTTTCACCTATTTTCCTACAAGTTACAGACGAAAACCTAGTAGAAATAAGTTAAAATTTTGTCAGTAGCTGTTGTTCTACTCACTTCTCCCCCAGATCCACTACATCATCATCATCATCGTCATCGGCAATGTCTGGTCCAATTTCAGGTTGAGGATCTGGATTTGGATCCAGATCCTCAAGCATGAGACTCGTGGGGTCCACGTCGCACTGTACACTCTCTAGCAGCATTACACAATCCAGGTTGTTTTGTTCACCTGGAAATTAGTTAATAAATTCATATATTAAGAAAAGACTACGTAAGCCTCAAAATATAATGAAGCGACGGTCGTGGGTTCGATTCCCGTGAGGGCAAAAGCCAGAGGTACCAGGAGTCGATGAGTGAACAAGAGATCTCCTCTCCTCGTCACTATAGAGTACAATTGTATGCGACTTCGTTTATATAGTATATAATATATTGTGTCATTGCCCCGAGCGGGGACCGAACCCACGACTCGCTGCCAACTTACCTTTATCAACAGAAACTTCAATAAAAACTGGATCTCTCAAATCGTCCACATCAATCACAAGCGAATCGTCTTCCTTCGCTTCGCCTTCCTCATTAACAAAAACTTCTTCGCCTTCCGGCACTATATGCGAAATTCCATTTAAACTCTTATTTTGTTTTATATGAAAATTAGTTATAAGATCTTCAATTTCACCATGTTCTCCATTTTCTCCAGTTTCCTCATTTATTGCATTTTCACTTGTTTCCACAATTTTATTCCTATTTACTGGAACTTGTATGTGATAATTCGTTATAATCTCTTCTATATCTTTATTTGCTTCGCAATCTGTTGAAATTGTTGGTACTGTCCTGATAAATAAAAAAAATACTTAAAAAGAAACATATAAAAATTGGACGCAGCGGGATTTGAACCCGCGCCTCATGGACACCGTCCAAGCGCTCTAACCACTGAGCCATGCGCTCTTCCTCACGCTGCGTCGAAATTCTTATATGTTTTATACATAGTATTACGTTGTTAGCATCTCTGTAGGGATTTGAACAATTTTTTGAAATATATATTATAAATATATATATTTCAAAAAATTTTAATTTTTTGTAATATATTTGAATTTTTTTGAAATATATATAATTGAATTTTTTTGAATTTCTTTGAAATATATATGAAATATATATATTTCAAAAAATTGTTCAAATCTCCCTACAGAGACACATATATATCTATGATTATTGAAGTATATAATTTATTATATTATTTAGATAGCTGTCTGTAAATGTGACTCCTCTGGTAACAAGACAAAGCGCGGCGTCAAGTTACGGAAAATATAGAACGGAGAGTCTCCACACTAGGTCCCTCCGTCTATCCTGCTACATGCGGGATACTGCGTGAAGCTAAAAAAAATTGAAAAATAATCAAAACAGTATACCTTTTAACTATACTATCAGCTATATCTTCATTTTCAGTACATTTTACAGGTTCTTCTATTGACATGGACTTTTTTTTCTTCGATTTATCATTTTTTTTCTTTTTACTTTCCTTCTCACTGTTTCTTCTATCACTTTCTTCTTCTTTACTTTCATTGTTGACACTTCTTTCTCGACTCTTCTTAGCTTCTGGTTTACTAATCTGTGAAGTTTTAAATCTTTGGTAATATGGCAGAACAGAATTTCCAAAAAAAAAACTAGATCTTTAAATCATTCATATCAATTACAAGCGAATCGTTCGCTTCGCCTTCCTTATCAACTATAACTTTTCGCCTTCCGGTACTATACATACTCGCTTGTGAATTTTTATTTAATATAAGAATTTAATTTATTTAATAATATTATGTAAGAAGTAAGCTATTTCAACCCACGATGCGCAAAAGAGAAGTGTCATAACTTTGACGTCGATATCCGTGTGTTTGTCTGTCTGTGGCATCATAACTCACAAACGGATAGAAATACGGATAGATAGAGTGGGTCTTAGCTCTTGGTCTGACAGTTTGAAGAGCATCAGACCCTTTCAAAAATGATGAGCGGTTTTTTTGGGGTTATTTTATTACATTTTATATTATACTTGTCCAGTTTTGTCAAATACCTATACACTACTAGGTCTGACCTGCGGCTTTGTTCGTCATCAGATGGAAATAATGACTTATCTATAGATATATTGAGGATAGTAAATAGTGTTATGTATATAAAACGTAGAGCAGGGAGGCATTAACCATCTTAGCTGGTATGAACTTGTTGTGAACTGTAACAAGTTCTCTCTGCTTATTCGCCAGGTCACAGCGGGATACAGCGTAAAGCTAAAAAAAAAATAATAAAAAAAATGACACTCACATGATCAAAAATACTGGGCACCACCTTCGCCTTCAATCTCTGCTTCCCCCTAACAGTACCATATTGATCTTCTAAAAAGTGTTTACTGCAGACCACTGAGTGGTTAGTCACTTTGCAGTTCGGCTTGAACTTCTCCAGCCACCTCTTGCGTAGTGTCAGGCTGTTCGGTACACTTAGTAGAGAGAAGAGAGCTGAGTTACTAGTTACATTAAAGAGCTCTAACTAAAACTTGTCATATATTTACGTAATTCATAGTATTATATAGTGAAAACCCGATTATCCGAACTATTAGAGCGGTATATATATGTATACGAGCAAAGTTTGCTTGAAAGATATAATTTAAGAAAAAAAATGTGGAACAGTAATAGAAGATTATATATATACATATTATATATATATATATATATATATATATATATATATATATATATATATATATATATATATATATATATATATATATATATAATTCTATTTTATTACATCTGGTTATTCGTTTAACCGGATGTCTAATAAAATTAGTTTGGTTAATCGAGTTTCTAATATATATAATTTTAATTGCTATAGTAGAAAAGATTTTTTATATAAAATAAATATATAAGCAAAAGCATAATGTAAAGACACTTTGTTCCCCAATTAATAACACCACTATTTAAGTCTACAGAAAGATTTCCAATGAGTGAGAATCGAACCTGTAAATATGTAAATTAAAATATTCTCATTATAATAAATACTACTTGACAATATAAAATAATGTTAATAAAAAAATGTCAAGCATTTCTTTTTAATACTTACTTGAAATATATTACATCCTTAGTCTGTAAACAGCCATCTACGCAGCAAACATTGACCATGATTTCAAGCCATAAATCCTATACAAAAAAATATCAAAAGCTATCAATATGATAAAAACTATTAATAATCTATATACATATATAAATATATATAACTTTTATATTTAAGTAAATTCTGCTCTAAAGGTGGTATTATATTGGGCGACAAAGAACCTATATAATACTTAAGTCATTCCATTTTCCACATTCCATTTAAATTTGAGAATTTGCAGAACTCAACGGTAAATTTTATCTTGCTCTCTATGCCAATGTCTTCATTCTGGTAGACAAATCGTGCCATTGAGTTCAGTTCAGGCGGAAAGCTGACACCCCGAGTGTCTTAACATTTTTTTCTCCATATACAATGCAATATGTGGAATGTAGCATAAAACTATTACAATATCCAATTATAAAGATACCAATGACATTTATAACTAATTTATAAAAAATGTTTTATTTCAAATGAATTATTTTTAAATCATGCTTAACTTAACTTTAGTACATAGAAATACTATTAAAATATAAATATTTCTTGTCTTACAATACATTATTGAAAATAAATTTATAGATTTAAATATTAAATAATTTAAAAAAAATTACCATAATTATGTAAAATTGCAGGATATATAATTTAAAAATTCTAATATTATCCAAAACTGCGCCGCTTTTACATTCACTAATAACTAGTTAAGCGTCCCTATTCTGGTAAATCTAAATCGCAGCACCTTTCCACTAACTTCTCAACTTTATTACCTAAGCATTAAGATATATTTTAAATTATCGCGCGTCGCTAAAACGCGTTGATAATGCGATGCGATTTACAGAATACGCCGCTGGTATAATTATTTCCAATTAATTAATATGCATTTGCAAATATTTTAACACTATTTTTATGTCAACTTTTGTACACAAAATATATTTCGCGCGCAAAAACTTCGCAAAAAAGGTTAGTATTATCATACATATAATAAATAACTTACAGCAAATTTGGTATGAAAATGGCTGGTTTTTCACTAAATTAAATTAAAATGATTGAAAACATGTTTAAATATAACTGTAATTACACTTAATTAACAGAAAATTCAGAAACGCTTTGATACAACAAGCACGTAAAATATTTACTAATAAATCTTTTTTTTTTATTACTCACTTGACAGCTCTTAGTGTTGTGCCTTGTGCGTCAAAAATGACAATTGAAAAGTTACGATTGTTATTTAACCGGTACTCGTATTTATTATTATTTTTTATTTCTGTTAAATTAAATGTTAAGTTTATTTATTCGGTTATTTTATTATATATTTGTATTATAAGATTTTTGAGACGTTAAGATTACATTTTATAGATGTTTAGCAAGACGGTCCGCCTGAGCCGAGCCGTTGCCTCACAACGGTATCATTTCATAAATTTCAAATATTAATATATATAACGTAAATCTACTTTTATAGTATGTATGTGTTTCCCTTTGTCGATCTCTATAGAATGGTATATGAGGCAATAATAAACAATTTTCATATTTACACAATTTATTTCTTATATATAAAAATGTCTTTATAATTGTAATTTTGGCAGTACATGAAAGTTGTTTAATAATAATTCAAGAAGCATTTTTATTATATTTATGGTTTACATGTATATAAAATCTCTGCATATCATTTACATTTATTTGCCAGTACAATCTTACAACCTAAAGAAAAAATATAATTCTATAAAATAACCTTAAATTTAATAAGACGAAGAGATGGAGAGATATTTTAATTATTTTTTATTAAACATTAAAAAAAAACTTTTTTACAGTGATTTTTTTATTTTTAGCACCTCTTTAGTAGATAGAGATATTTATAATTTTTTTTGCAAGGTTTTACACACAATATGTAACCATAAGTTTTGGATATTGTTTTTTTTTAAGTAATATGTTTATATAATAGCAATAGTATCGCAACTTCTCGTTTAAGATTACACAGCTATGATAAATTATGGAGCTGCTGATCTTTTAAATTAAAAAAATAAACAAAATAAGAGCAAACAATGTGAAACAATTGATCTTCTGTATGTCGAAAATGAGGTCTAGTCAATTACATGTAATAAAAAATATATTTAATAGTTATGTCACTTTATTAGCACCTGTCTCTTAAAACACTCTAATCTGGTCCTCCAAGCCCTGTACAGGCTAAATCTTGGGCCAAGAAATGAGGACAACAGTGCAGTTGACCCAGTTATCCAAAAAATACTTAAATATGTGTGTGTGAAATGTTATGAATTTCATCTCTAAAATTTGTAAACTAATAGTTTTTTCACTTAAAACACTGTTTTGGTATCCAAATGATCATAACATCTGTAATTTGTCAAAATTTAAAAAATTGTAAATATTTTTTTTATTTTCATTAAAAATAAATTCCACTGTAATGTCACTTGCACTTAGAACACTCTATCTTGATATCCAGAGTCTTGCGCGGGCTGAGTGGGCTTGGGCTGAGCACCAGGAGGATGGTGGTGACGGAGATGCCCTGGCCTCCGCGGTGGAGCCAAGTACTCAAACATACTTTGAGTGTGTTGGGCCAGCATGTTAGCCAGATCACATGGCATTGGATCTGTCCAGAAGAAGTCGTGGTTTAACGCTGTGTCGGCATCGAATCTGGGGAGGGGATATACATAATTTTTTTTTAATATTTAATTATTTTTTTTGATACATCTCTAGCGTTTTGCTGCATTGGATAAAACAACCTACAACACTATGTTTTTCAATTTGTACCAAATGCCTTTTGGGTAGTAGAACCCATTGCTGTCTTTAGTCTTAGGGTAATTTACTTTGGAATATTAAGACAACTATATAAAATCTTTTCATATATACTTAACACAAACTGCTTGATTTCTACGGTATTCAAATTAATATATGATTTCGTAAGGCATTATTCTTACATAATTAATTGTAAGAATAATGCCTAGATTATAAATAAATATTTTATTATGTAATTTCGAATGTGAGACGAAGAAAGAACGGAATGCAAGATTTTAGTGAACGGAAACTTAATAGAACAGTGTACACAATGCAGTTCTGGTGACGACGCTGATATATGGCAGTGACACTTGGGTATAGCGGAAGAAGATCGAAAGAAAGATGAATGCTGTGGAAATGCAATCAGTCAGCTTATCTGACCGAATCCGCAATGAAGAGATACACAGAATGGTAGGTACAAGCGAGGACATCACAGTCAAAAGTGAGTGGTAAGAGAGGGGAGATCTCAGTTAAGCTTGGAAACACAGAGGGCCGGAGGAATGTCACGTAAAAACCATAAGGACGCCCCGGAGAGCATGAAGGGTTTAATGACAGTGGACGAGGCGAAAGAGGTTTGCAAAGACCGCAGATTTTGGCACTCCGTACTCTCTGACTATCTTGCTAGGGATAAAGCGTGAAGATATGTATGTATATAACTTCCTTTTTAATGTGCAATAAGGAATGTTATTGAAATTTAAAAAAAAAAAAGTAATACTAATACCTTTTTGCTGGATCCAATTGTAATAATTTGTCAAGTAAATCACAACCGTAAGGATCTTTCACATAGGGTTTCAGTCTTTCCTAAAAAAAAAAGAAATATTTTTTTTATGCCAAATTCAAACGAATTTACAAATATTAAGTTGTTTAAAGACTTCATATCGTCACTTGTGTAGTTGTAAGTTTCTTATAATCTTTATACTATATTATACATACCTTAACTTTTCTCTTCTGACCTTTAGGGAGTTCCATTTTATTATATAAATCTAGACTTTCCACTCCCGGCCATACATCTGGTGTGCACGAGCCACAAAGTTGTGATATTAATATTAATTGTTGTTGTTCTGTTGGACCCTGAGAAGAATGAAAGTTGCCATAATAAAATTTACTATTAATATTATTTTACCAATGCTTCAACCCTGCTTTTAAATAAAACTATTTTAATTCAAATTTGCAATGCAACATATGTATGTATATATAGTTTTTGTGCCACAAATATGTGCATATTAAAACCGTGATAAGTACTTATTGTAAACAATTTATAAATTATAATAAAATAAGTTGCCTTCTTCAATATAAAGTTGAAAAGCTTATTGAAGAGAATTTTTCATTTATTCAAGGTCTTGTTAAACACAATTAGGATTTGAACTGTATATGTATATATGATAATAATGATAAATACCTGCATGATAGGTGATCTGGTCCACATCTCAGCCATGATGCAGCCAGCTCCCCACATGTCGACAGGAGGGCCATAGTTACGATCACCTGATGATAAAATTGTTTTACTCATATTATTATTATTATTTAAAAATATATAAATTATTTATTATATTTTTGATACATTTCTTTACATTTGGTTATTTAATAAGTAAAGAGGAAATTTCAAGCTAAGGATGCTATAATTATAAGTGAATAAAATTATTACCGTATTGAATATATTTACAAAAAATATATATAGAGAAATGGTCAAAAAACTAAATAGTATAGTAATTTATGATTTTCCAAATTATTGTCTGTCTGCTTGTACACACACATCTTTGGATTTACAAAAGTTATGGGCATCTACTAATATACTATTAATAAAATCAATAATATATATACATATATATATATATATATATATATATATATATATATATATATATATATATATATATATATATATATATATATATATATATTATATATATATATATATATATATATATATATATATATATATATATATATATATATATATATATATATATATATATATTTAAAACAAAAGAATGATATTTTACCTAATAATAATTCAGGTGGTCTATACCACAAGGTGACCACCCTGTTTGTGTACTTGTTAGCTTGCCCTGATTTAGGTACACTAAAAGCTCTAGCTAAACCAAAATCAGCCAACTTTAAAATTCCATTTTTTGTTATTAAAACATTTGCAGCTTTCATATCTCTATGAAGAATTTTATTATTATGAATGTAATACAATCCATTTAAAAGTTGTTGCATGACTTTTTTAATTTCACCCAAACTAAATTTCACGTTAACATTCGACAGCAAACCGGCTAAGTCGTGTTCACAGAAATCAAAAACTAAATAAAACGTTGATCTGTACTTGTTGTGTAATGTCGCCTTTGTCCTGCAAATTTCTATCAAATTGACGACATTCTCGTGTTTCAACAACTGTAATATTTTAATTTCTCGTAAAGCTGTAATCGGGAAGCCCTCTTTTTCGTTGTCCATTAGAACTTTTTTCATTGCTACAAACTTTTTGTTGCTATTCCTAGCTCGAGCTTTGAACACCTCTCCGAAAGTACCTTGGCCAATTTTAGCAACTTTCTCGTATTTAGAAGATTCATCACAGAATGGAAAATCGAAATCTTCTATGTATTTTTCTTTTTCTCTCATACTGAGTATGGTTGAACTTGTACTTAATACTGGCGCAGGCTCACGCGGAGCGCTGCCGCCTTGCATTTTGGAAGCAATTTTGGCGGTTTTGAATTACTCCTATTTAAAACAAAACAACTTTCATGTGTTTTTATCATAAAAAGACTTAAAAAGGATTAAAAGCCCAATACGTCTTCAACTTTTAAAAAGCAAAAACATGTTGACTTAATAGCAGAGTTGTCAAATGAAAACAGACTGTCAGAAATCAGAATGCCAACAGAATAAATAGACAATGTCAAATTATTATAGTGATGTCACCAATAGACAAAGTATGTAGCGATATATTAAATCGTAACATAAATAAGTATATTTCACAATTAACATACATATTTATTTAAATATAACAAATAGTCAATAAATATTTGTATTATTGTTTTGAAATAATTAATAATTATTATATTGAGTAAGTAAAATATTTTGATATGCTGTAATTTGTTTCCCATTTTGATGACAGTAATCAATCTTGAATCTTTAGGTATCTAACAATCTGTGGACCTCACTGTCAATCTGCTGTCAAATCGTGTCAGGCGTCAATAGTACAAAATTTGATTATTTCAATATTTATTTTTCTCCAGTGATTTGCAATACCCGGCTTTTACAAATGTGAGTGAATAATAAGTTCTTTGTCTTATTTTAAATATATTACATTATATATTAACAAGCAAAAGAATGTGTAGAGATAATTATTATTGCACTTGCAATATCGATCCACTTTTGGCGAAATAGGCCAAGCATTTTCATTCACCTTTCTTTTGTTATCATGTTGTGATATCGAAGTATTTAGTATGTATACAATTATCACTGTACGTATACGCCTACTTTTTCCTTTTGAATATAAATTCTTTATTATGTTTAAATTTGTTGTTTTTACGATATAAATAGTCTTTCTAATAATATTTGCGAAAGTAATGTTAACATCGCGTATAATGTTTTAATCTCTTCCTCGTGATATTAAGCTTACTGTAAATAAGCTACACTGTAAATAAATTACACTATATAAAGTCATTGCTTGATTAATTGAGCTCACAAGTTTTGTACTATAGACACATAAAAAATTTTTTTAAAATATAATAATACCTTTTATGAATCTTTTTTATATACATTTTAATTTATCGTCATAGCAAAGTCATTTTTTTTGGAAATAGCAAACCTACTTTGTATATATTATAATCTATTAGTTATAGTTATATATTCATCTGAGTCAGTGATAATTAAATGAATCAGTGTATTATTGTAATGTGATTCTTGAGTTATTATGTTTACAAATAATTTATACAACTTGTGTGAAGGTAATATTTCAACTATGTGAATAAAGTATTCAATAATTCCTATTTTCTATATAAATGTAATATCTGTAGTTGAAATTACTAAGTAAATGATATATATAAATTTTTAAGCTTCATGCTACAGCATAGGGTACCTCCATATATAGAACAGGCTAGCAGGTTAGGTGGTGTGCTGGATACACCACCTAAGGTACTAGTCAAATTTCAAGATATTGTGTATTCAGGTCTGGAGTTCGACAATGCGCTTTGTCTCCTAACCGAGATGAGGAAATGAAAATATTTAATTCTTGCATCGGGCTTTATACAAAAGCTGTGCATATAAGCTACAGCAAACAACTTTATATTTGTATCTACAAATCAAAATCATTTGATTGTCATGGCTTTTTTTCAAATGTATTATGTAAAATTTATTAAAATTAGCCAAGCTTCTTAACTATAAAGGAGTATGCTGAAAATTGCATACATTTTTTAATTTTATTTCTATATAGGCTTAATTTTATAAGCAATCTATAACTGCCAATGTTCTAGAACAAAATGGCAAGTGAAAGCAGTTCAGCTGTGCTAGATCTAAATGATGCAGATGCAACCGACACTGAAGCCCAGAGTGTAACCGAGGACATGAATGATGGAGCACCTCTGATAATGGAACACGGCTTTGATATAGCTGTGAAGGTAAGAGTAATGGTGCTTCAGTTCTCCTATTACTATATACTCGATGAAGGCATATAAGCTATATTATATCATGTTAATCAAATTACCTCAAGCATTTACAATATGGGATGTGTCATATATACACATTTATTATTTATGATGAAACCTATGAAGGCTAGTTCATTATTAAATTATCTATTTGTTTATAATTTTAAATCTAATTCAAAAGATTTATGATGAATTTGGATGATATTATTTAGAATTTAGAAGTCCCTGGTAAAGGGACCGGTCTGGACTGGTCCCTTTATCTAGATGGCTATGGATCTAGTTCACAGGGCAAAGCTCGAACCCCAGGACCCCTATATTAATATTATATAAATAGTGGCACGAGACACCGATGGCCGGAGGGTCCTACCCTGACGCCACCCTCTTCCCTCGCCGGTGTAAACAGACGAGCTTGCTGCTATTATTTAGATTTTAGATATTTAAACAATTTTTTTTATATTTAAAACTTAATATCAACGCGACGGTTGCGGGTTCGATTCCCACTCGGTGAAAATTAATTCTTTTCATTTTCTTTGCTCTGGTAATCAGACAAAAGCGCGGCGTTGAGTTCCCACTAGGCTCTCTCTGCCTCTGCCTTCACTGCCCTGTAATTTTATATTATAAAACATAATAGCAAATTTGCTAATGGTGTTGATTGGCCCGATGGTTTCAACTTTAGACCACATATGAGGCAGCGGCATAGCGTCTGACTGTAAACGCGATGGACACGTGTTCGATACCCATCCGGGGGATTGAACCATTCTTCTAATAATTTTAATGATTATTTCCAGGTAGACGCGCCACTAAAACAACTGTCGACACTGGAGACGTTCGTGACGTACAGAGTGCGCTGTGTATGCGCTCGGTGGCCCACACCGCCCAGTGTTAGACGCAGATACAATCATTTTAAAGTAGGTTTTAGTTTTTATTTCTTCGTCGTGGGACTGTGGGACTGTATATATATATATGATGGTTCTGGTTACGACCCATGATGGGGAATTAGGGTTTCACCACTCAATACGTGTCTTAATACCAAGTTAATTCGTCCCGGTTATATGTGATAGAGTAAAGCTGTAAAAAAATTATATTGTATATTGTTTTTTTTTTTTTTATAATTTATATTATAATAAAATGAAAACATATGACAGTGTCAATATTTTGTATATTTTTGTTTTTATTATAATTGAATTAAGAAATTCGTTTAGTGCAATGTGTCTTGGAGTCTAGACTTGAACAAATTGTATGTGAAGTTTTTATTTTTAATTTTTAGCGTTCACGTTTGTTAGCAAATATTCTGGTACCATATTCCTACGCCCACGCTAAGATAAAACCATTTTTTAGATGTTAGATAGTTCCTGACTTCCTAATGCCGTATAAGTCGGAAGGTATCGCACTCATGCGTCATGTCTCGAAAATTGGACTAAAAATGTGAAAACGTGACTGACTGAGTCACGCTTACCGAGTCTATAATAAATGACTCCGCCGTTCTCCATTTTTAGTCCAATTTTCGAGACATGACACATGAGTGCGATACCTTCCTTTTTCCTCTTATTATCAGAACAACAATGAAATAAATCATTCCTCCATGCCTCAAATATATATATATATATATATATATATATATATATATATATATATATATATATATATATATATATATATATATATATATGTATTTGTTCGAATCGTATTATTCTTCTCCAGCTTCTCCACAAGCGTCTATCCGCATCGCATCCGCTGGTCGCGTCGCCGCCCCTACCGCCGTTGCACTCCGCGAGACAACAACTCGACAGATACTCGCCCTCGTTCGTGGCCGTCAGGTGTTTGGCGTTGCACGGGTTTTTGGGTGAGTTCCTGACTTCTCAGTGAGATATGAGAGTGAAAGATGGAATTCCTGACTTCTGAGTGAGATATGAGAGTGAAAAAAGGGAGTTCCTGACTCTGAGTGAGATATGAGAGTGAAAGAGGGAGTTCCTGACTTCTCAGTGAGATATGAGAGTGAAAGATGGAATTCCTGACTTCTGAGTGAGATATGAGAGTGAAAGAGGGAGTTCCTGACTTCTGAGTGAGATATGAGAGTGAAAGAGGGAGTTCCTGACTTCTGAGTGAGATATGAGAGTGAAAGAGGGAGTTCCTGACTTCTGAGTGAGATATGAGAGTGAAAGAGGGAGTTCCTGACTTCTGAGTGAGATATGAGAGTGAAAGAGGGAGTTCCTGACTTCTCAGTGAGATATGAGAGTGAAAGATGGAATTCCTGACTTCTGAGTGAGATATGAGAGTGAAAGAGGGAGTTCCTGACTTCTGTGTGAGATATGAGAGTGAAAGAGGGAGTTCCTGACTTCTGAGTGAGATATGAGAGTGAAAGAGGGAGTTCCTGACTTCTCAGTGAGATATGAGAGTGAAAGATGGAATTCCTGACTTCTGAGTGAGATATGAGAGTGAAAGAGGGAGTTCCTGACTTCTGAGTGAGATATGAGAGTGAAAGAGGGAGTTCCTGACTTCTCAGTGAGATATGAGAGTGAAAGATGGAATTCCTGACTTCTGAGTGAGATATGAGAGTGAAAGAGGGAGTTCCTGACTTCTGAGTGAGATATGAGAGTGAAAGAGGGAGTTCCTGACTTCTCAGTGAGATATGAGAGTGAAAGATGGAATTCCTGACTTCTGAGTGAGATATGAGAGTGAAAGAGGGAGTTCCTGACTTCTGTGTGAGATATGAGAGTGAAAGAGGGAGTTCCTGACTTCTGAGTGAGATATGAGAGTGAAAGAGGGAGTTCCTGACTTCTCAGTGAGATATGAGAGTGAAAGATGGAATTCCTGACTTCTGAGTGAGATATGAGAGTGAAAGAGGGAGTTCCTGACTTCTGAGTGAGATATGAGAGTGAAAGAGGGAGTTCCTGACTTCTGAGTGAGATATGAGAGTGAAAGAGGGAGTTCCTGACTTCTGAGTGAGATATGAGAGTGAAAGAGGGAGTTCCTGACTTCTGAGTGAGATATGAGAGTGAAAGAGGGAGTTCCTGACTTCTCAGTGAGATATGAGAGTGAAAGATGGAATTCCTGACTTCTGAGTGAGATATGAGAGTGAAAGAGGGAGTTCCTGACTTCTGTGTGAGATATGAGAGTGAAAGAGGGAGTTCCTGACTTCTGAGTGAGATATGAGAGTGAAAGAGGGAGTTCCTGACTTCTCAGTGAGATATGAGAGTGAAAGATGGAATTCCTGACTTCTGAGTGAGATATGAGAGTGAAAGAGGGAGTTCCTGACTTCTGAGTGAGATATGAGAGTGAAAGAGGGAGTTCCTGACTTCTGAGTGAGATATGAGAGTGAAAGAGGGAGTTCCTGACTTCTGAGTGAGATATGAGAGTGAAAGAGGGAGTTCCTGACTTCTGAGTGAGATATGAGAGTGAAAGAGGGAGTTCCTGACTTCTGAGTGAGATATGAGAGTGAAAGAGGGAGTTCCTGACTTCTCAGTGAGATATGAGAGTGAAAGATGGAATTCCTGACTTCTGAGTGAGATATGAGAGTGAAAGAGGGAGTTCCTGACTTCTGTGTGAGATATGAGAGTGAAAGAGGGAGTTCCTGACTTCTGAGTGAGATATGAGAGTGAAAGAGGGAGTTCCTGACTTCTCAGTGAGATATGAGAGTGAAAGATGGAATTCCTGACTTCTGAGTGAGATATGAGAGTGAAAGAGGGAGTTCCTGACTTCTGAGTGAGATATGAAGTGAAAGAGGGAGTTCCTGACTTCTCAGTGAGATATGAGAGTGAAAGATGGAATTCCTGACTTCTGAGTGAGATATGAGAGTGAAAGAGGGAGTTCCTGACTTCTGAGTGAGATATGAGAGTGAAAGAGGGAGTTCCTGACTTCTCAGTGAGATATGAGAGTGAAAGATGGAATTCCTGACTTCTGAGTGAGATATGAGAGTGAAAGAGGGAGTTCCTGACTTCTGTGTGAGATATGAGAGTGAAAGAGGGAGTTCCTGACTTCTGAGTGAGATATGAGAGTGAAAGAGGGAGTTCCTGACTTCTCAGTGAGATATGAGAGTGAAAGATGGAATTCCTGACTTCTGAGTGAGATATGAGAGTGAAAGAGGGAGTTCCTGACTTCTGAGTGAGATATGAGAGTGAAAGAGGGAGTTCCTGACTTCTGAGTGAGATATGAGAGTGAAAGAGGGAGTTCCTGACTTCTGAGTGAGATATGAGAGTGAAAGAGGGAGTTCCTGACTTCTGAGTGAGATATGAGAGTGAAAGAGGGAGTTCCTGACTTCTCAGTGAGATATGAGAGTGAAAGATGGAATTCCTGACTTCTGAGTGAGATATGAGAGTGAAAGAGGGAGTTCCTGACTTCTGTGTGAGATATGAGAGTGAAAGAGGGAGTTCCTGACTTCTGAGTGAGATATGAGAGTGAAAGAGGGAGTTCCTGACTTCTCAGTGAGATATGAGAGTGAAAGATGGAATTCCTGACTTCTGAGTGAGATATGAGAGTGAAAGAGGGAGTTCCTGACTTCTGAGTGAGATATGAGAGTGAAAGAGGGAGTTCCTGACTTCTGAGTGAGATATGAGAGTGAAAGAGGGAGTTCCTGACTTCTGAGTGAGATATGAGAGTGAAAGAGGGAGTTCCTGACTTCTGAGTGAGATATGAGAGTGAAAGAGGGAGTTCCTGACTTCTGAGTGAGATATGAGAGTGATGGAGGTTTTTCTTTTATTGACAATTTTCTTTATGTACTAGTCTGTTTGACAGTTTGATAATAGTGCGGTACTGTTATTTCAATAGTTCTCGATGCATCGATTATTTTTCCCCGTTTCGACTAAAAGCGAATTTGTTGGGAGGAAATTCTAATTTTCTTTTTATACCCAAGCATCTAGCAGCTAGGTTAACTTTTGTAAATTATAATAATATATAAATTAATTGATATTAAATAACATTTAATGATGAAAACCCATGATAAATCGATTTTTATTTTGTGCAACAAAAGCCATAAAATATCGTCCAAAAGCCATAAATAGAGTCGACGAGTAAGATATGCGGGATACAGTTTGCAATTTAAAAAAAAAATCTTGTAACTAATATTAATTAAATAAAGTTAATAATACAATAAAAATAAATTTTATTATTATTATTAATAATTTTGTTTTTTTTTTTAATTCTTGTTGCACAGATCGCATCGCGAGACATCCTATTTTGACGTACAGCGACGACTTCAGACTGTTTCTGACAACTCCGGATGATGAATTAGAAAAGGTTTCTTTATTTATCTGTATTTTTCTATAAAAAAAAAATAAATTACAGAGTGATATAGTGGTGACATTTTTTTTTTAATTAGTGATAATTTAGATTGTTTTTGCAGCGACAAATGGAGTCTAGTGTTTAGATTTTCCTACTTTTCGGGACAATGCGTGGTTAGTGGCGAGACTCTACGTCACGACGGAGAGAGGGAGAGACCCACGAGCCCACTATCGTGTTTGCAGTCAAGACGCCATTGCAAATATATTAAATATTAGATTTTATAATAATTTGTAATATTTCATGTACAATAAAGTATTATTGCTATAATAGTATGATGTAATCTAAATTAATTAAAACTCGCGTTAATATATATTTTAAAGTGATATAATAACTACAAGAAGGAGGTCCTCCATATTTTTTTATTTAATAAGTGTTTTTGTTTACTATAGGTATTTAAAAGCGAAAATAGTGCATTAAATCTATGGGGTCTGAGCAGTGCCTTGTATGGGAATGGTGAAGCAAAACCAACTAATGGAGCTAGGTATGTGCTATATTAATCACATATATATTTTATATATATTAAATATATATAAATTGATATTTTTTAATCAATCTTTAAACACTTAATATACCCCTTGGAGTACTAAAGTACGCACCGGCATGCACTCAGGGTACTGGTATTCATTCTTATTATGACATCCTCGCTGGTACCTACCATTCTGTGTATCTCTTCATAGTGGATTCGATCAGTTAAGCTGACTCTGCATATCCTCCAGAGAGGTCGCATCTCCACCGCATCTTTCTTTCAATCTTCTTCCGCTATACCCAAGTTTCACTGCCATATAACACCGTCCTCACCAGAACTGCATTGTGAACAATGCAGCTGAGGCACCCTTCATACTGTTACCGGCAGCAACACGCCTCTCCATATCCATTTCGTATCTTCCATCTCAACTTAACGTACTACTCAGGTATACTACTTCATTCTCCTCTTCTAACATCTTTCCATTCACAAAAATCTTGCATTCCGTTCTTTCTTCGTCTCTTTCAAATACGAGGATCTTACTTGCATTCTGGCTTAGACCATGTTTTTCACACCCGTCTGTCAAAATGGTGACCAGTGCCTGCGACTCGCATTCTGGTGATACAATAAGTGCTGCATCATCTGCGTATAGCTAGCAATTTATCTTAGAGTCACTCGCTTTCACAACCAAATACAAATTGAAGAGCCAAGCTGACATGGCGCATCCCTGTAGGACACCCCATTAAATGCCAAACCAAGGCGACATGCCAGCTCCTACTATAGGCTGAGTGATTTCTATAAAGAGACTTTACAGCTTGTAGCAAGGGTCCGCTCACATTGTACCGGGGTATAATCTTCCATAAGTTCTTTCTGTAAGAAAGAATTTATAGGAGATTTACCCCGTCAAACGTCAACAAAATCACAGAAAACATTTTGGTTTACAGCCAAAAACTTTTCCGTGACCATGCGGAGGGAATAGATCTCATCCATGAATCCTCTTCCAGGTCTAAATCCTCCTTGGGCCTCCCACAACAACCTTTCAGATGCCTTCTGCATTCTTCTCGCTTAAATTTTTGCATACACTTTACTACCTAAGCTAATCAAAATTATAGCCCTATAGCTTGCAGTCTATCTGTGCTAATCATCTGGGACCTCCCCTGATTTCCAGCACAAATTGCATAAATGCCAGAACAAGTCCAAGATGCGAGGTTTACCATATTTGATCATCTCAGTACTAACTCCATCTGCTCCCGCTGACTTACCACAACTCACTCTGTACTTCTTTTATACCGACTTCGCCCTCTGCAACATCAAGACTGAGCGTATCGCTGCTACTTGAGACAGAAGCGTCATCACATACATACATCTCCTTGTAGAAATCCGCCCATCGCTGCTAAACGCGATTGATCTGTTATTATTTCACCGTCCTTTGAAAGCACCCCTTTCGTTCTGCAGGTCAACGGACAGCCCCGGGAATCGATAACTGCTAATAAAAGCTTCGTGTTTTCCCGGAAGTTGTTCGTTAATCTTTCGTCTCTTTCTCTCTCTCGGTCTTTTCACGCTTCATCTTTATCAGTACTTTCGTTTGGTTTGGCGTTTCTTTTTAATCTCTCTCATACTTATATCCTTACTCGAGGCATTATAATCCTGGTATGCTTTATTCTTTCTTTCTGCAGCAACTTTCACTTCATCGCGCTTTTTGCTGAAGCCTCTTTTCTCTACACCACATACCTCTGTCGCAGCTTCGACCATACAATTCCTAAGGTTCTGCCAACATACTTCAGCATTTTCATTTCCTATTTCACAGCTGCCTAGCTTTTTGGAAACCCTTTCTACATATTTTTCTCTGATCAGTGGATCTTGAAGCTTCTAGCTTCTTACGCGATAATTCGATTGCGTCGGTTGCGTCAACCTACGATCAGACCCGTTATTCTAGCAACTACTAGGTAATGATCCGTTCCCATATAGGCATCGTCTTTGCCACAAACAAATTCCCTTCCTTACAAAATTCCAATATGAGCTTTCCAGCATCATTCACTCTTCTGTCACCATACATACCTCGTAACCACAACGCGTGGTTCCGATCCATCCATTCAAGTCAGAACATCCCTGACAATCTCTCAAAACCCTCAAGCTCGCTCAATGAAGCCGAGGATACCGGCGCCTACACCACTAACAAGAATATTCTTGTTATCCCCAGCTTGAAGCGAATCCAAAGCAGTCTCGGGTTGATCACCTCGTACTCTACCATTGCACTAACCAATCGAGAGGACAATAACACACCTACACCTTGACACCCACGTTCGCTCTCTGGAACACCGGCCTAGGGAGCGACGCGGCTGCCCGGCAAGTCGGTTGTGTCACTCAGATTACATCCAAATCTCTCTCATCCATCACACTACTACAATAATGGATCTTATCTTTCTACCCTCTTGTTACATTCCACGTCGCTATTTGTGCTCCCTCCACTTCCCGCCGCTTCTGACATGGCGTGTTGGGCGGCGGTCCCCAACGCCACATTCGTCGCCACTTCTCCCACTGGTACGCTACGCCAACGCCCTAGCATTGTGTCCCCGTATAGTGCTGGTGGAGGATAGAATGTTGCAGCCCTACATAGGGCTGGCAGGGATCGCTTCGAGCAATTACTATATATATGATTTCAGGGTAAAGGATCCAGAGTTTACGTCGGCGGCTGATTACTTACAGTCTTTGCAACAAAAGTTGACGACCCTCTGTACCCTCACCACCAAACTGTACAAAGGATCCGTCTCGTTGAGCACCGAGCTCATGGGGTAAGTGGGGAGATAGTTACATTGGGATAGTTCTCTCGTCTTCATGTCCAGCTCACTCACTCCTAACAAACACGCTCCCACCAGCATGCGGCGCGCGTGCGACGCGTGGGCGGTGCAGGGCGGCGGGGGGAGGGGCGCGCGCGCCGCCGCCGCGCTGTCGGCGGGGGTGAGCGCCGCAGCGGCCGCGCGCGCCTCCGCGCCGCTGCGGCACCGGGCGGCGCTGCCCTCGCTCGCGGCGTACAGCGCCGCGCACCTGGACAAGATCAGGGCGAGGGACGCGCTGCATGGTAAGCATTTTGAAATTGTCTTTTTTTAGACTATTCTTGGTCTAGCAAGGTAAGCTCATCGATAGTATACTGGTTTCTGATGGTTTTTGTCATGATTTTTATTGTGTATGTATTTTGTTACAGCCGCGTACGTGTCGGGCAACACGACGGGTGAAGACACGCATAATAGGTGAGATTGTTTTTTTCCACGAGCTGTAGGCCACAATTCCATTAGCGTGGACTATAAAATATTAGATATTGATTTTGACCATTCCCGTCCACTCCCTTCTACTCCTCAGGGAGCAAGGACAAGGACTATACAGTCACATGTCTATACAGAAATAATTTTTAAAAATGTATACTTTTTTTAAATCAGGCTAGAGCAAGCGTCCGAGGCACTCAGATCGGAGCTGTCCGACTGGATACCAAAGACAAGATCGGAAATAAAAGATATATTACTAGAACTAGCGAACAGACAAGTGGCCATACACACACAGTCACTGATGGGGTGGGAGAACGCCCTGAAGCTATCCCTGGACGACATCTCGCAAGTGTTCCAGACGGTGTCCAAAACGGCCGTCCAAAATCTATCTCCTTCAAAATGTAGGACGTTAACGACCCCGAATGAAACCGAGAGGGACATGGATGATATGGATGTGATTAGCAATTATTCTGATGTCCAAGATGTTAGAAACGATGATATGGATGACCCTAGACCTGATGACACTAAACAGAATGATAGTGGACCCGCTAATGATAATGACAATGATGTTGTTAACAATTCCGAAGACTCTGAGGCAACGCAGGCCGCTTCCAGTGACAAGTTGGACTCGATCAAAGAAGACAGCTCCAAGTCTGATAAGTTTTCTGATCCCTTGCAGGAGTTCTCCGAAGTGGATCTATCATGATTTTGTGATAGTTTGTTTCGTAGTGTCTTAAAGGATTTTTAAAGATTATTGTATTATTAGGTCTACAAGTGTTTAATGTATGGGTAATACATGTTTTTTTTTTTAGACTTTTATTTATCAAAATTATAATTAATTTATTATTGTATTTAAAATACATTTTTTTTTTCCCATTGTAATATATTGATATAGTATAAAAAGTTATTGATTTTGAAAGAATTGCTGTTTGAAGGTTACATTCTATTGTAAATTGTGTATGTTCTATACTTTTCTTTTATATTATCTGTAAATTCATTTAGTCATAATATTTTTTATCTATATTTGTGTATATGAAGTTAACCATAATAGATATACATTTAAAAAAAGCCAGCAAATATAAAACTTAAGAAAGAAATTAATTATTTTTCTCTTTAGATTTTGCTTTTTGCTTATTAATAAGCACTATTATTTAATATTTTTTATTATTATTTTATAGATATATATGTAACATACATATGTATAAGTAAACATATATATATATATATATATATATATATATATATATATATATATATATATATATATATATATATTATATATATAGTATGTATGTATAGCACTTTAGTGCTCTGTAAATGCAATTATATTGAATGCAATAGTTGCCTCTTTCGCCTCGTCCACTGTCAGCGACCTCTTCATGTCTTCCGAGGGTCCTTTTTATGTTCTGTACTGTATTCAGATCAACCAAGGTCTTCCCATACCTCCCTCAACACTGTATTACGAAGGGAATCTAAAGTGGTAGTTCGTCTATAATACCTATAGGTGCTTACTAATTTGATTACTGAAAACACGGTGTTAAGCTCCGCTATTAAATAAACATAAAAAAGCAAACAAATGATGTAACACAATTTTTTGCCTACTTTTTCTTGTATATATTTTTTATCTGTAAATTTATAACAGATAATCTATTAATACTAGCATTTAATATTTAAAATATTTTTAATCTGTATATTTATATTGTATGGCTGTTGGAATTAGTGCTGTCGGTTATATAATATAGTGAATTTCCTAATTTAAAAAAAAATCTTTTTACAGTTAAAAAGTTAATGTTGAACCAAAAACGTAACGTGTCAAATAGAACAATGTAAATATTATTAAATTAAGTGTCAGGTTAACGGTTTTTAAATGAGACATATTTTTTTTTAAATTATATTCTTAAAAGTTTCATTTTTTATCAAGTTTAATAACAACAACACAATATGCCGCATCGTTTGCTCTAAAAAGTCCAAGTTCTTGAGAAAAATGTCCACAGGCAATATACAGACATACAGACAGACCGACACCAAAGTGACTCTATAAGGATTCTGTTTTTCCTTTCCAGCTACGGAACTCTAAAATATCATATTGCTATTTATTTTTATTTTAGTTTAAAATTTAAATGTTCATTTAAAAATCCGTTATTACGTTTAATATAAGCGCTGTGACGGACGGACGTATAATACGGCATAATTTAGATATTTATATATATATAAATAACCAGTGAATTGTAGAATTAGTTACCGAGTTGTTTAACTTTGCATCCGTGGGTTCGATTCCCGCTCGGAGAGATTTGTTATTTATATTTTTTTTATTTCTCTGAAAAAATGATGTTGTTGTTATAAGAGAGTTACGAAAGCATGTGGAGAGCAGAGAGTGGAAGTGATTTTCTTTTTCTTTTGTGTGAGCGTTAACAAGTAATAATAATAAACATATCTTTTTTAATATTTTAGTGTAATGATTTTATAATTATCAGTCTATTTATTGTTTTTTTTTTTTTACAATCTGTGCAATAGTCTATAAATGATGGCTGTATAAGTTATTATCTGTATCTTAATTTTGTGAATAAATTAATTTAAAAAAATAAATAATATAAATTAAACATTTTAACGATTCTGTCCTTTTTCGTTTTTTTTTTTCCCAACCAGGGGACTCTCCCAAGAGGGCCAAAATCATGTGAATATTAAAATGAAATGAAGATTAATTTTACTAAATATTTAATTAGCTAATTATTGATTGATTTTTTTTAAATAATGTCACCTTCAAAAAGGAATTATAGTGTCATAACTGCCTTGTAGCTGGATAAGTAGGTATGGTGCGAGTGGTCAGACCGCTCGGATAGTACGCGGGTTCGAATCTTGCTATGCTCAAAATTTTTATATATTATTCTAAAAGTATTTTTCTCTCCTTAGTGTAGAATAACTCTTTAAAAGTAATAAAATACTTTAAAAAAATTAAAAAAAATGTTATTTATATTTTAAATTTAATAACAGTGATTGATCCCCCGAGTGGAAATCGAATCCACTGTCATCGCTCCAAAGTCAAACTGCCCGCTCTATCCCAACAGTATGAATGATAGCGAAGAAGCTATTATACCTTGTATGGGACTGTTAACATCCGCAACTACTGAGCTTAGAGGGAGATTTGGCTCTCAAATATGATATTCTTATTCTGTAAACGAAGTCGCGGGCTTCAAATAGTTAAAAAGTATTACGTAAGTACTCAGTGAAATATATATATATATATATTATATATATATATATATATATATATATATATATATATATTTACTTTTTAACTATTTGAAGCTGTATATAGCATGTTTGAACAAACGCGCTAATCTGAGGAACTAGTGGTGCCTATGGAAGGCTATGTATAGGCTTTACTACGTCACGTAGTCTATCGAAGTAGAGTGGAGGAATGACTTTAATAGTCTACAAATAAAGAAAATAAATATTATTTATTGTGACAAGTGATTTTTATCTCAGCACTTAAATCATATGTAATAATTATATAAATTTAAACTTATTTTATAAATAAAATACAATAGAATATATTTGTGCTATTTCTTTTACATTACACGGACGTACATCACATTTTATATATATATATATATATATATCTATATATATATATATATATATATATATATATATATATATATATATATATATATATATATATATATATATATATATATATATATATAGTATATATATATATATATGTGTAAAATTTCTAAATAAAATATAACTTAAATTTCCTCTAATCATAAAGACCTATATACTCGTATACATCTTCAGTATATATAAAAAAAAACATTATTCAATGTTATAATATATATTATATATAAGATCCATTAGAGCTGTCGAAGCGCAGTGGGGTATTATGGGTTCGATTCCCAGTCGGGGGAATAAATTATATAATTTCCTCTCTCTAGTAAGAAGACAAGTAATTTAAAATTGGGCGGAAAGTGGGAGAAAAAAATTAATATCTCGAATTAAGCTAAGACTAAGGTCTTATATAGGATCTTGTATAGGATATTTTGTATGGTAAAAGCTTTAAAAGCTAAGCTTAGGATATAAGGAAAAAATACATAAGTTGCAAGATGAGAACGTATCGCGTAGTCATAGTGCTTGGAAGGTACTGGTTCAAATTTCGATACGTTAAAAATATTATAAAATTATACAAAAATTATAAAAATCCAATTTATAAAAAATTATACAGTGTTATATTTTAAAGATTGTTGTTAGAGTTTACATTATTATAGATTTTTTTTTAAATATATAGCACTAAAAATAAATACTATAGTTTTTAGTTCATTTATAAGAGTATTATATTAAAGTAGGTTATAATATATATATTATATATATATATATATATATATATATATATATATATATATATATATATATATATACACAAATAAACATTTTAGTTCTATTATGGACAGATCTATTGGAACGTTAATGTTGTTTTTTTTTCTAGCTTATTTTTAATCTGTTAAAACTATCAACACATGTGACATTTAAAGATTATTATTTATAATCTATATTCGGCTTGTGATTAAAAAGAGATGAGGAATGCGTAAAATTGGAAACTCGATTAACCGGACTAATTTTCTTAGACATCCGGATAAAAGAACAGCCGGTTTTATTGCTGTTCCAAGTTATTTAAATTATAGAGTTATATAAGTTATAAAGTTATTTTTAAGTGTTTTTTTAAGTTATCTTTCTCGTATACAATAATATATCGACATATACCGGATTGACAGTCCGGATAGTTGAGAGCAAGTGTAACTGACGGCCGGATAATCGAATTTCCACTTTAATAGATTATCTTTATTTTTTTTACATTTTTAACTTTCTTTATATGACTGTAATGCCAAAATACACTCTACATTTCAGCTTTTTTTTCCTCTTAAATGCATATACGTTATATTTTGTTGATAAAACAATAATAATAATTATTATAATTTAAATTGAAATATAATAAATAACATCACATGTATGTATTAATGATTTTTTTAGTGTTAATCCACACTAATGATAGAAAAAATACTTAAAAAAAGCATATAAATTTGAACGCAGCGGTATTCGAACCCGCGCCTCATGGAAACCGTCTAACCGCTCCGACCACTAAGCCACGCGTTCTTCCTCACGCTGCTTTAAAAATTTTATATATCTGCTTTCTTTAAGTATTGTCACAGGTATAATTTTATTTAACTTAATAATCTGTACATTAGAAAAAAAATACAAATTTACTAACAAAATGAACTTGATCATTAACCTAAAAAAAAAGAAAAAAAAATCTAGACAAGAACCTAGGATTTAACAAATAATTTAGATCTGCCTGGAAACAATTCATCTAATATCGTGAAGGCGTCAGACCAGGGCACGACTTTCGCTTTGATTTGTGGGCTTGATGAAGCGAGAGTCTTCTTGATCATGTCATCCATTGGGTAGCCCTTCCTTGGGAACACTGTGGACTATAAATTATTAAATTATGGTCACACTCATAAACGCCATTTAAGGATAAACTTATAAATTAAATAGCTTCAGACACTCCATTCCCCATTTTCTGCTTGTTTTTATTGTTTGGCGAAAATTGCCGGGATTTGACGTATTACCAGAGGGAGAAAAACGAAAATAATTTATTCCCCCGAGTGGGAATCGAACTCACAACCGTCACTTAAGCGAAGAAGAAGCAAAGGCCTAGATTTGCTTAGCTCTAGCAGGATAAAGCTCGGCGTTGAGTTCCGCCACTCAATACGCAATGTCTCGAAAGACGGAAACGGATTGATTCTTCTGCCTACCCTGACATAAGCAAGGTACAGGGTAAAGCTGAAAAAAGTCTCACCTGTAGACATAAAATCTAGTGTTTTTATATTCTCAACTCTCCATCCACATTTCGGTATCAATTTAAAAGTTAAAATAGAAAACTCGATGAAATATTAAAAAACAAACAAAAATCTTACATTAGCAGGCAAATTGGTGGCAGGACAATAGTCGTTCCTACCGTCGCCACTGTACACCACCCTGTTGAACCCACGACCCTCGCTCCACTGCGCCAGGGCGAGTGACTTGCACAAGTTAGACGGACATCTTGGACAGGAGGTCTGGTGCATACACGGCTCTATGTACAAGCGGTCGTTCTTCCAAAACGCGCGGTTTGTCACTACCGCTGTTATCGATTCCTGGTGACATTTTTTTAGGTACAGGATAATTAAAAAAAATACAGCGTTTTTTTTAAAAGTGTTATTCTATCAGCTTCACGCTGTATCCCGCATATAGCAGGGTAGGCAAAGGGAAGCTAGAGTCAAGACACTCGGTTTAGCTTAGATCGATTTAGCTAGGATCTCTTAACTTCAGTATTTCATTGTAGTCTTCCATTTTCTAGCATTTCATTGCGTATAGGGATAAAAATACTTTATATAATAAAATGCTTCAATAGGAATCGAACCCAAGACTCCTATTTTCTAAGTTAATCGACTAATGGGCATCGTGAGCGTGAATTACACAATAATTTGATACGATTTCCTGTTAACGATTCACAGAAACAATATAATTGAGTTAGATCTTAGCAAGGTCTTGAATGACGTATATATATATATATATATATATATATATATATATATATATATATATATATATATATATATATATATATATATATATATATATATATATATATATACACATAGATTTTATGTGTATGTGTGTATGTATGTATGTATGTATGTATGTGTGACAGTATGACTGTCACAAAATGATTATAACTTAAATAATACATTTTTAGGTCTTGGCTTCATATCAGATTAGAAATAACAACAAAATGAATATAGGGAAGGCAGAGAGCACGGTGAGCTAAAACACTACGCTCCAAATTTCCGTCTAATTTTCAAGATAAGCAGTAGTGGCTTAACACTAGGTCCCATTCACAAAAATCCTAAAAATCTGCCACTTTGATTCTTGTATGAGGAGCAATTAGTTTTATTTACTAAAAAGAGAAAGTAAATGGAAGCCACTGGATGCGGGTACCAACGTCATGGAGATCCTTGGGGGAGGCCTATGTCCAGCAGTGGGCGGAACAACGGCTGTGATGATGATGAGAGTAAACGAAGATCCAAATTACACAAAGAATAAAGTAAATGTAATTTAAGTAATACAACACTACAAAATTCTCATAGAACATTTGTGGCGTTCCGTAATGGTATACAAATAAAAATATAATATCTGTAACCCACTTGTAATCCATGCACTTTGATCCAATGGTTGACGAAAACGCTGTTGGCATCAGTCAGGATCAGGACGTCCCAGCCTTCCTGCGCTAGAGTGGTGATCACCTCGATGATCCCAGGGTTGGGGCGCATGGAGGCGATGCTGTCCAGGATGTCCGATGGATGGAAACCAGCTGAGTACGCGTGCTCGAACACCTTGAATTAGTATAATGTATATAAGTATTTATAAAAACCAAACTTTATAAAAACTAAACTTTTTTTCCTTTTAAATTTAGATCAAGCGTGGACATTATAGTGTAGGTCATTCTTTTCTGAAATGGGCCTAAATGTAGAACGAAGTAACTTATGTTTGACGTTGTGGCCCCAATTCAGGCCTAAAAATTCAGACGGCGGCGTGTACCAGGGCACGAACAAGGCGACTAACGGAAATGAAAATACTCAAAAAATAGAAAGTAGAGGACCGTCGCGGCGCAGAGGCACAGCATCTGCTTGTAAACGCGACGGCTTGTGGCTTCGATTCCCATGAGAGAACAATTAAATATTTTCATTTCATTCAGTCTGGCAATAAGACAGAGCGCGGCGTAGAGTTCCGCCACTCAGCACGCAACGCCTCGAAAGGCGGAATGCGGGGAACGGAGTGTCTTAACACTAGGTTATCTCTGCCTATCCTGCTATATGCGGGATACAGTAGTACGTCAAACAGATATGTCACTAAAAATAGACCTTACTGCGCAATATGCCAGTAGGTACAGTTAATCCAAATCATCTCGATGAAAATAAAAAACTTCAACATATCTTAGATCTTCACTACTTGGCACATTTTCAAGAGCCCTGACATTGACATCACTATGGTGACAGACGGCGCGACCTTGTCTTAAATAACCGGTTGGAAAAGCGCATTTCTTATAACATTTCTGTTAGAGTCATAGCATAGTATGGCGTCTGATTGTAAACACGACGATGTGGGTTCGATTCCCACTCACGATGTGATTTTTTTTTATTTCTTTGCAATAGTTATTTACTACCTCCTCTACCCCAAGGTTACCTGGAAGAGGTTGCTCACTTAGCAATATGGCCGCTTATTTTACCTTTTTCAAATATTATGTTAAACATTTCTCTTATATTGGTATACAATAGAGAATATTTTACTTTCTTTACTTATAGTACCAAGATAAAGCGCGGCGTTGAGTTCCGCCATAGGTAACGTCTTGTCTACCCTGCTATGTGCGGGATACAGCGTGAAACTAAAAAAAAACTCAATATTAACACGCAGATCTATTATAGTAAGAGAAAGATTTCAATAACAATATATATGCGTTTATAAAGTGATTGTTACAATTGATTGTGCCGTGGGAAACACTTACAATGGACTTGTGTAATTGTTTAATATATACATATATATAAATATATATATATATATATATATATATATATATATATATATATATATATATATATATATATATATATATATATATATATATATATATATATATATATAAAGTAGCAAATGTTACTACTTGCTTAAGGTCTCTTCATTTCAAATTTCGTCAAAATTTAGTCTAGTTTTTGAGTTTATTCAATACAAACTAACATACAAATATTTCCTCTATATATATATATATATATATATATATATATATATATATATATATATATATATATATATATATATATATATATATATAAACAACATATTTTGTTCTTGACAAAATATATCGGAAAACGGAAGAAACATTTCTCCTTATAAACTAATATCAGCTAATCGGTCATTTGAATGGAGGACCGATTTATTTTCATTTTGACGCCAGAACTAAAATTAATAAGGTTAAAGATGCGCCACTAAAGTCACGGATACGGATACGGATATGGTAACCTGTTGCGGATATCCGCGGATACGAACACGGATATCGGATACATCAGCAGACTACACTTGCGAACGTCATTGTTTCAATATATACCTGGGGATATATGTATTAATTATTATAATAACCTAACGCTGGTACGATACAGCTCGGCGTTCGGTTTTGCCATCAAACACACAATGTCTTGGAATAGATCTGAAAATGTCCCTCCTCCTTTTCCTTTTCCAGTTTCACGCTTTATCCCGCATATATCAGGATAGACAAAGTGGTTAAAAGCATTTTTAAGTTTTATCATTTTGAAGATATACGCCTTAATTGTAAAGAATTTTGGAGCCATGAGATGATCATAATTTTTGCTCTGATAAGAAGGCGTTTAGGTCCGCCCGCTTGACCCACAATTTCCCAAAATAGAGAGAGAGGGAGGCGGAGAGCGGTGATTGGAGTGTCCAAACACTAAGTTGCCTCTACCTACTCTGCTTTATAACGAAATATTAAATACTTACTCGTGTAAAGCCACGTCATTAAATACCTATAAGAAACTAAATAATAACTTGGATTTGACTCATTGGGTTTCCATGTACAAGGAAATTCAGTAGAGATGTGCTGACTAGTCGGTAAAGCCAGCAATTGGAGGTCGCCGGCTGTACGACTTTTTTACTATGGAGGTGGCTAGGAACATTTTCCAGGGGGCTTAGACTCTATATGGCACAATTTCATCAATTCAATTTGTCTGTTGGCCAAAAAATATGCCATTTTTCTTAACTTTATCCTTGATCTGGAGTTTTTGTGTAATATCTTTCATAATTAAAATATCCCAGATAATTTAGGACACTAGACGATTCTGCACAAAACCACCACGCCCTACCCTCCGTATTCCTAGTTCATGCTTCATACTTTATATATATATATATATATAATATATATATATATATATATATATATATATATAATATATATATATATATATATATATATATATATATATATATATCCAACTTCTATTTCCTGTAGAATTGAAGAAGTGTAAGAGAGGATTTCTTGACATTTCAAAAGTAACAGAAAAAAAATATGTCCCACGTAAATGTAACTGCGGGGTAGAACTTGTGTTGTATGAAAAATTGTCGATATATTCTTTAAAGAATTTCCTTCTATAACCTCCAATAGTATTTAAGTACTTGGCTATACAATGACTTTTTTCCGATCAATTTTATCGTCGCAGATAACGCAGATTTACTGTTGATTTTCTGATAAGCATATCTATTCTACTGTAGTAAAAAATATCGGTAAAGTGCGTGTCAAACTCGCGCATCATGGGTTCCGTAGGAATTTCATAATTTTAGTTCAAAGGGAACGCGAATTTCACGCAAAATGCATAGAAAACGAAGCATAATCTGTTGATTATGTTGACATAGGAGTGTAATCTTTTCTGTGCTTCAAGGGACTAAAGACCTGGATATGAGATCTTAGTTCCAGGTCGACAGATCTTGAGAAATATTATTTTGATTTTTGAAAGTGATTCTATAATGAGAGCCCTACAGATATTTGTAAATAAAATATCTGGGGTTCTCCACATTTTTTTAGGCTCATGCTGTATCCCGAATATATATATATGTTTGTGCATTCTGCTTGAGTTCAAGACGTTATGTAATGAGTTTGGTAATTAATTGTGGCATTTCCTTTTCCCAGAGCAGATACGAAAATAATTAATTCTCTATGGTAATGGAACCTATAATCATCACATCTACAGTCAAACAATATACCAATAACGTGTTGCAACGGCCCGGACAACACATTAAAATTTGTAAAGTAAAAAATATCATTGAAGTAATTGAAATAGCTAGATAGTGTGTAGCGGTAAAAGAGAAGCCTAAGATAATTTTAGTTTATACAAGTTGTTCATATCATAAATATGTAGAAGACAATTTATTTTTTTTTCTTATTAACATACATGTTTGCACTAATTAAGTAATATATTATGTAAAAATGATCACTTCATTTATTATAGAATCTCTAATGTATAATGCATGCTCTCTAATGGAAATAATTAACAAAAATAACAATGTCACTGTTGTGTACTGTATATGAAGAAATCTATTTGAAAATATTCTGGCTTGAATATAAAAATTATTATCCTTTTGAAAAACTGAATTAATTACAAGATTTTTTTAAAATTAAGTTATGTTTCTGTATATTAAATTACATTTACTAAATTATTTGCAATAATTTCATCAATTCTTTAATTAACTTATATCATTAATGTATATAATTTTCCCGTTATTATATTATAACATAAAACTCTAGTTGTTGTCAATGATGTAATAAAACTACAGCAAAATCAAAACTTATACAATGTAATAATAAGCTTACATTGCTCATATATGGGGTCCAGTCGTGGTTTCCAGCTTCCCATTCCGGTGGTGGTTTCTTCTCACGTAATCTATTTATGATAGTTGCGTCTGAATCATCATTTACTATCGTACGATCAAAATCAAAAACTGCTAGAGAGGACATAATTTATATTTAAAATGCGCGCGCAGACAACGGGTGTCGGGAATATACTGCTACGCGGTCGGCTTTGAGAGTGTGACAAGGGCAAGGCCAAGTTTCTATGAATATAGGTTGTATGACACATTGGCAATTTTGGCATTGTGGCTTTTTTTCGCACAATTTTTCCGCAACAATCGCAAGATTTGAACTTTTGACGTTTCCAATTTGATCGGCTGTCAATTTGATTTAAACCAAATCGTTCAGAAATTCCATATAAAAATATAATAAAATAATTATCCTTTATTTTATATATATATTTATGTTATTCATCTTTAGTAATATACCGTAAATGCAACATAATATATATCCATATATTTATTTTGTTTTTACTAATCACAACACTATCATGTCATTGCGTGTGATGGATTATCAAAATAAAAAAATGACAGATAAAGAATTCGATTATAACCTCTTACGTGCAATTCTGTAAATTTATTTTAAAAATTAAAAAATAGTGTTAATATGGCATCTTTAAAAGTGTACACAGTGGGCAGGCTAGCTAAATATATTACAGATTCGTCTTTAAGGAGTTTACGGACAAATATCTATAGGTACGTTGCGCAACTTATTCCAACCTAAAAAAAATAAGCATAAACTCTAATTAAATAGATTTTCATTTATTTTTGATGAATTAACGTATTATTTTTGATAAAGTGAACCCATTTGCTAAGAACATCATTCAGCTAATTATATTTTAATAATTTTCTGTAAAACTCGCTAATATTTCATCACCTTGCGAAGATCTTCAATATTTAACTAAAAAAGCTTTTGTAAGAAATATTAGTAAAATAATATGTTTATACATAACTAAAAATATACAAATGTATAACTTTTAAAACATTTATGATATTATTATATATTAAAATTTCTATACAATGTGACATTGCACTGTTCCAGGACATCAGTGTGCAAATATAGTACTGAAGAAAAAGCTGCAGTATCTGATGATAAACAACTACCGCCTTCTATAGAAGAATGTCATAAACAAATGGAAAATTTGACAAATGAACTTGGTTCACTTAAAGAGCAAATTAAAGATTATGATGTAAGATGTTGCACTTGAATAACTATATGTATAATATAAGTGTTTTTATGATTTTAAAAGTGTCCACACTCAGTTTAGAAAAATATTTTAAAAAAGCCATTAAAATTTGAATGCAGAAGTATTTGAACCTGGGCCTTATGGAAACAGTCCAAATGCTCTATCCCTTAAGATATGAATACTTCATCAACCTGCATTGAAATTCTTATATGCTTTTTATATGTTTTCTTTAAGTAATTATATAGGTCATATTTTTATCATTAGATATCTTCACCATATATCCTAAGCAGAGAGAACTTAGTAGTAAGATCTCTCTCCACTTTCTGTTGAATATTTCTTTTGTAACAAATGTTACAAACTAAGCTTTGAATCTTGCTTGAGGAAAATTTATTCCTTTATTTAGTTAGTGTTCATTTTTTAAAGATTATTCAAATCATTTGGTATGAAAGCAAAGGTGCTTCAGCCCAAAAATACCTTTTTTAAACTAAACATACCAAATTATATATAATTGATGTCAATTGTATTAATTTTAATTTATGTCATTTAAAAACCGGTTTAGTATGAAAGGGCCAGCATTCGATTCTGGTAGAAATAGCAGTTTGGTAGAAACACTGTAGAAATTTGCAGTTTACTCTTTCTAGATATTTTGTGACTGAAGCGCCTTTGCTTTTGACCCCTCATGTTTGCTTGGAACTGCTAGTATGAATTGAAAATTTATTTTTGTTGTATATATTGGAGAAGGCCTTATTATATGGTCAGAGCTACTTTGAGTACTTATAATGTATCATGCACATTGTTTGGGAGGTCTTTTTGACCGCATCTGTAATTCTTCAGGTAAAAAATTGATAACAATACAGATATATATATATATAATTTATATCATAAATTCTAAACTTTTTAGGATAAATACAAAAGGGCATTAGCGGATGGTGAAAATGTCAGAAGACGAATGTTGAAACAAGTAGAGGATGCTAAATCATTTGCGATACAAAGCTTTTGCAAGGATTTGTTAGATGTAAGTAAAATTTTATAGCTTTTATGTATTTATATGTGTAACATAACAATGTATGTACTTATACATATGAGTGAAAGTGACTAATTTCTCTCTCTCTGAACTCTACAATATCTAAGAACAATAGTTTAATATATAAAATTGTAATATATTTACATCATTAAATATATATGTATATATAAGATACAGTAAAAGTCTAGATTTTAAATATTTATATTAACTATAATATTGTATATAAGAAAGAAGTCATTGTGTATTGGTCAGTGTATGATAAAAAACGATGGTAACAGGTTCGATGCTTGTTTGATGTTTCTTTTCATTTCGTAGTAAAACGTGTAGCTAACAAATCCGTAGCGATGCGAGTTAAACTTATAAAAGATATTAAATTAAAAAAAAGACCACGATAATCTGTTATCATTAGGTGGCGGACACGTTATCGGCGGCGGCGGAGAGCGTGCCGGAGGGCGTGGAGGGAGAGAACGCGCCCGCCGCCCTCCGCTCTCTGCGCGACGGACTCAACCTCACTAGAGCTCAGCTGCAACAAGTATGTCCTTTTTGAAATTTATATATGATTTATTATAGCCTATAGCCTAACCTAACCAAATCTCCAGTTTTTATATATATATATATATATATATATATATATATATATATATATATATATATAATTTTTTTTTTGATTAGCTTATTATATATTATAATAAATTATATTAAATTCATTATTCACAGGTGTTCAGCAGACACGGTCTGGTCGCGGTGTCGCCGCTGCGGGAGAAGTTCGACCCAAATCTCCACGAAGCTTTATTCCAACAAGTAAGTCGGTTGTATTGAAATACTAATATATTGTACATATTGGGGATTGAAATTGGTGCGGAACCCTCGGTGCGGGAGTACGACTCGCGCTTGACCTATATTTTTTTACATTTTACATAGCAATAGTTTAAATAAATGACTGCATATTTTTCTTAAATAATATATAAAAAGCTATTGTTCTTTATTTCCAGGAGGTGGAAGGCGCTGAACCCGGTACAGTTGTGACAGTGAGCAAAGTGGGCTACAAACTACACGAGCGGTGTGTCCGACCAGCTCTGGTGGGCGTCGCCAAGGGGTCCTCCTAGTATACAAGCTATAGAAGAAAACTAGACAACTCGGTTAATTATAATAATATGAATATATATATATATTATATATTAATTACATATATAATATATATAGTTGTTTCTGTGTTGCCAGGTTGAAAGTTTTTGTCACTTTTCGGTGGTATTTAGTTTGTTTCAAATAAAAATATATAAAGGCTTAATTATTTTAAACGGTGTGAAAGTTTTTTTTTTAATGTAAATACAGAACCAAATATAATAAGTTAATATTGTCATAATAAATATTATAAATGTGTATACTATTACATTATGAAGCTGAAACGTGTGTTTGGATGACCACTATAATCTCAAGAACTTAATAGTCCATTTATAGAGGAAGACTATAGGCTATATTACATCACCCACTGTACCCGCAGAATGTGTAATGTGTTGTACTTACATACTTTTTGTCATTTTTTTTTTTTGGATAAGAGGTATTATAAAAAATAATATATAATATAGTACACCTCTCGCCTCTTTTAGTTCAAGATTTTAATCTTGGCAACACTGTGTTAGTGTATGTTTTTCTTTTTCCAAAAGATGCATTTGTGCGCTTTTTAAAAGAAAGAAATATTGAATATGTACATAAACATGTTTGCATTTGATATATTATAAAGAAAACTTATGTTATAACCCCAAATTGCAGTATTTTTTTATAATTTCCAGAACAACTTTGCTTCTCAGTTAAAGTTAATAAAAAACCTTAGACAACCACCGTATTTACAATACGGTGGCTGTGGTTGGAACCCACAAGGTTCAATAAATAGTCAGGGGATTAATTATATTTAAACAGTAATCCATCATTAAATACTATGTTTTTTTTTAAATAAACAAACTTCTAGCACAAATTACTTCATAAAAAGAATTTAAAAAATAATATTTTAAAGTAATATTTATTTATTAATTTATAATTCAACAAAGGCATTCTATTTGAAAGGGATTTATGATTTTTTTTAAAATTATTATTGTAGATTTTTTTTTGTAATTCCAAATACCTAATTTTAGAATTAAATTAGGCTTATTAGACATGAATAAAATGACTTCTTAAATAGCAGTAGCAGCTTCATATTTTATATGACAGTATATTCATCCATACATTAATATGAAGGAAATACTTTATTTTTTTAATTCTATTCTATTCTAGAAGTAATTTTATTTGTATCGTAGTATGTAGTCATATAGATATAACAGAATAGTTGTCTGTACGTGTGTATGGCACCGTTAAATAAACATTTTAATTGTTGGTTATATTTGGTTTCATTTATTATCTGTCATGAGATATAACCTCATTGTATTTAAACTATTCTGATTTCCCTCTCCCCACTCCCTAATGAGAATCTGCGGCGTTAAGTTCCGCAACTCTCCACATAATGTCTCGAAAACAGGAGTGTCTTGACACTAATGAATGTTCTCTTCTTAAATAAAAAACTATATAGTATTAGGGTTCCTTAAATCAATGGATAATAAAAAAAACCATGATCTTATATAATATTTAATCCACGTACACTGCTCTATCACTTAGCCCGTACAAATATAGACTTGACAGATTTAGATCTTTAAAAAACTCTGGAACATCTAGATTTTATAGTATATTTTTTTTCCATACTAATACTCGCTTCACTTATTAGAAACAAATTTTCTTTTTCTTGAAAGAAGAGTGAAAAGAGTATGGTACAAAGAAGACAATATTACACTATAACAGAATGCATGTTTAAAAGAGATCCAGTATAAATCCTTCACAAAACAAATTTCTCTAGTTCATTATTTATGTCTTAAAGTACAAGTCCCGATACAAAAAAGGAAATGTATATAATCAGGAAATAATGACTGTCATCACGTGGCATTATTTAGGCATACACATTTTTCTTCATTTGCCCACTTTGCCCACTCTGGCAAGATAAAGCGCGGCGTTGAGTTCCGCCACTCGACGCACAATGTCTCGAAATCGAAAAAAAAATTCAATCTATGTATTATTAACTTTTTCAAACGCCCTTAATATTTATTTTACATTTAATTCCGACGCCTACTTCTGTTCCTTGCCTTATATTTATTAAAAAAAAAGAACTTTTGTTCAAATTAAATTGAATCATGTGTCATAATAATTTCTTAAACAATACTTTAAAGAGTGTAAAAAAACCACACAAATCTGTCAAATCTATCAGTGCCTAGATTTAGCCTAAGATCTAGATACAACTGAAAACTTTCCTTTGTGTCACTTTTAATTAAAAAATTTGCATATCGGGCATTTGATAATATATTAATTAGTATAGAGATTTTTGAACAATTATAGTATAGAGTTAATTAAAGTAAACCAGTATTCGAAGCTTCTAGAAACAAAATCTAGGCGTTTAAGATTAAAATGAAATTTACTGCCTTTGACTTTTCTTTTGATTATTATAAAAATAATATATGTATAATATCTATTTTAATATATAAAAACACGAATCAAACCTACACCTATCGTCAATCTAGAACAATTCAAAAAAGCATCTCCATACTAATATACTAAAAAACATAATATATTATCAAAATAGACCACAAAAAGAACAAACTGCGCAATTTATATAACATTTTCCACAAATTTCTTTAAAAATCGACATTTTTAAGCGACCTCAGAATCAAAAAGTGACCTAACTCAATAAATCCAAACTTCTACATTAGCTAAAAACAAAAGTCTATAAATAACACTCTATCGTCATTTCTCACACATTACAATTTGAGTTATCACTTTCATTTTGAGTATGCCTATACAAATACTACATATATCTAAAGCCGAGGCGTCGAGTTCCCCCAATTCTTCAAATTGTAGCGGAAAGTGGAGAAAATGGACAAATTCCAGTTATACCTAGACCGAGATCCAGCCGTTTAGAAGCCCTCCTGGTAGGCTTTAGAGTCTAGACGCGTCTGCAACAGCTCCAGTTGTCTCCGAGCCTCGCACTGCGGGAAGTTGTTCAGCTCATAGTATTGAGGTGCTATTTTGAGCAGCCATTCCGCTGTAACATGAAAAAAAAAGCATTTTTAATATATATAATTATAAAACATCGCCGTTTAAACGTAACAGATAAATCATAATATGTACAACTTGCTTTTTTAATCTGGAAATGTGCCTGTGCATTATATATAAGTATATATAGAATAGTAGATAAAAATTTTGTATAGAATTAATTCATTTAAAACATATAATCAAAATAAGCTCATTTTGTGACTTAATAATCGAAATCGTTTATTCATTCCTTATAAAATTTCCTTTCAGCTGGTCCATACAGCACATTGCTCAAGGTAATATAAAAACATACTTTTTAAAAACTAACTAAAAAGTAATAATTTAAAATTTAAAAACTATTTTTTGGCGCTTCTTCAAATTGCGAATTTTTAATTTAGTCAGTATTATCAGTTTCTTTTTTTTTGTCCAGTCCAGTATTTTCCAGTATTGTCCTGTATTTTCAGTTTCTTTTTTTTTTGTCCAGTACCGACACAGCAGGCTAGGCAGGGAGAACCGTAGGCTCAAGAAACCTAGTGTGGAAACGCTACGGTCCCCACTTTCCGCCATTCGAGACATTCTCCCTTCTTTTTTTTACTACTATATTTTTTTTTGTTTTTCACTATATTGCATTCTCATCAATTACCTTATATATATAGGTATGCAAAAATTCAAATTAATCCGACATTTCAAAGTTGGTCCAAATCATGAACCAAGCTTCCGTTACATACATACATATATAAATACACCAAGCTAATAAAAGCATATTAAAAGTACTATTTTCAATCTCTCTTTAACATCCCAAAACAGAGTACAAACTATATTCATACATATATATATATATATATAAAAAAATCCAACTCACGTTTAATATCAGTGACTGTCCGTATGTAATTTTTGGTTGTCAACACAAATTCATTATATATGACCCAGTCAGGTTTGTGGTCGAGGCAGGTGGAAGGATGGAGCTGCACCACTTGGTTGTCTTTCACTGTCAAATAGTGGCCCGTTCGTTCCAGATGTGCTACCTGGAAAACATTGATATATATATATATATATATATATATATATATATATATATATATATATATATATATATATATATATATATATATAAATTAGATAACATATTGCATATATATTTTTTTCATAAACAATTTGCTAATAAAAATAAACTAAAACTACTAATACTAACAATAACTAATACTAATACTAAATACTAACTAATACTAAATACTAACAAATTTTTAGTACATTAGCTTTCGTTTTACACTTTTTTTTAATTCCAATCAGTAATATACATAAAATATATGATAAATATATAATATATGTGAAGAATTTCCCCCTCAATAGAATTGAACCCACACCCGTCGCATTTAGTCACAAATAATAATATATAACTTTACTAGCGGCTAGCTTTACTACTATTATTGATTTAATAATAAAGTGAATTTCATTTGTTTCTCATACCTTGTGGCCCATATACGTTATTCTGATATATAAGCTATATTACTGCAATTTCTTCTCTAAATCAGTTGAGTAGTTTTTGCACAAAACCTCACAAATGTTCGCATTTATTAAATTAGTAGAATTAAAAGCATATTCCAAGCATATTTCAGTATGAAGCGAGAATCGAATCGCCGACCTCCGCCTTGCAATAGCATACCTGCATAAAGAATCCATTGACGAGCGCCTTCCTTATATTAATGTAATAGTCTTTACTTGTGAACTCTGTGCTCGTCCTTTTTAAGTTAAACCTGAAACACAAAAGAAAAAATTATAATATTAAAAAAAAATTAATGGCATGATAATTCTAAAGTAACAAAAGCAAATTCAATATAATATAAAAGTTTGAACGCAGCGGGATTTGAACCCGCGCCCTCATGTTCACCGTCCAAGCGCTCTGACCACTGAGCCGCGCGTTCTTCATCAAGTTCTAATTCACTCTAATATAATATGCATGTTTTGTACTTATTATTTAAATTTTTTTTCTTTGAAATCATTTTGTCTATAAAACATTTTATATGCAATAATATATCTAGGCGGTAGGAAATCGCGCGCGTTTCCGGTATCGGTAGAAAAAGATCCCGGAATACAAATAGCCTAAGAGGTGTCGCTCCACAGCCTCTTCCATCTCCTAGAGAATGTTTCATAATCGGTTGAGCCGTTCCTGAGATTAGTCCGGACAAACGGACGGACAGACAGACAGAGGTGGCAATTTTAAAAATGCTGTTTTATGTTTTGGTAATATGTTAATAACTATATGCAAAAAAAAAAAACTCCGTTATTATGAAATGATAAACAGATACCCTCAAATTTATTTATACACATACATATATAGATGTATAGATTTAAAAAAAAAAATGACCACTACCTCCTTATCATGTATCTTGCGTTAAACATAGAGACGGGTCACTAGACACTAACCTGTCCATAATCCTGCTGAGTTGCTGGCGCACGTTGTCACCGGACTTCAGAGATCTGTAGTTGATGAAGTTGTCGTAGCACCAGTGCGGGTCCTCCATGTCTTTGTGGAATTACAAGGGAAATAATGTATTTTACAGTATA
Organism: Dione juno; assembly: GCA_037127375.1. Lineage (NCBI taxonomy): Eukaryota > Metazoa > Arthropoda > Insecta > Lepidoptera > Nymphalidae > Dione > Dione juno. The sequence goes on from JAXRJS010000100.1 coordinate 556,667, forward strand.
AAAAAAAAAAAAAACTCCGTCAAGTGGGAGCCGGATACTCGCATCTAGGGTTACGCATGATTGTCATGATTTACAAACAGAAGTTGATACAGTACATTTTGGTTTAGTTTTAAGGGGAATATTTTTTTTCCACAATATATCAACTTTGAAAACTAACAGTGACTAGTTAGTGAACAGACAGACATGATGTATTTATGAGAAAAAAAAATAGTTAAAGGTTTATGCAGCTACTAGCAAGAGAACTTAATATAAATAAAATAAAAAAGCACAATAATATTATTGTACGAAACCCAATTTCCTCGTATATTCAAATTATTCTAAATATTTTATACATTCATTAAATATATAATAAAAAAAAGGTTCGGAGATTTGCTTGATTTAATAATTAAAAAAAATAGAATAGAATAAAAAAAAATTGCTTGATTAAATAATTTAAAAAAAATTGAGAGAGAGGGAGAGGGGGGGGGGGGTGTATTATGTAATTTTTTTCTAATAATAACACATACAATACTTCCGTCTTAAATAATATTCTTGATTTCCCACCACATATAAAGATATCTTACAGAAATATCATTTATCTATACATGTAATACAAATATTATCAAATTAAAAAATTTGTTTCGCTAAACAAGCCAACCAATGGAGCCCCTGGTTCGAATGAAAAAAAAATAGTCCATTTAACGAGGCTATAGGCTATTATAGGCTATATTACATCACGTTAATCATATCGATATAATCCACAAAACCAACTGAATATTACTTGACTTATGAGGAAAAAAAAATCATAAGATAAGACGAGCTTTTTTTTACCACAGACTTTTGGCATTGTGCGAGCTCAGTGGTCAGAGCGCTTGAACGGTTTCCAACCCTCATTGGGTTCGAGTCCCGGTACGTTCACATTTTTGTACGCTTTACAAAAACATATTTTTTGCCATATAGCGAGCGAAGCCACAATTAAAGCCTAGTATAATAACCGATGGACCAAAAGGCTGGACCACTATTGTGAGGGCCATCTGGAAAACGCAACACAGGTTCTTAGATGGATAGACAATATTGTCAAAACGGCTGGTCCAGGCTGGATGGGAAATAGCCCAAGACATAGATAGCTGGAAATCTTTGGAGGAGACCTTCACCTGCGGAAGGGTTCTTGCAGACTCATATTCATTCGCTATTTAAAAAAAAATACTTCCTTCCTTATTTCCCTGCAAGTAATAAAGGCATTATTATTTTATAACTAAGATAAAACTACTCACTCTGTTTGAACGCGTGATACACGTTCAACAGGGTGAGGTGGTCGCCGTCGATGTGCGCAAACCGCATCTTGGCCTCGTCCGCCGCCTTGCGCGCCTCGTTGGGGCGCACGAAGCACTGCGGCACTGGAGCGCACAACAAATACCTTAACTGCGGAGGGAACCTTGTGCCTTAACACTAGGTTCCAAATGTGTAACTTCCTAATTTCACAAAAAAAAAAAAAAGACAGCACAGCGTCTGCCTGTAAATGCGATGGTACGTGGGTTCGATTCCCATGAGGGGAACATGTATTATTTTCATTTTCTTCGCTCTGGCAACATAAAGAAAAGCGCAGCATTAGAGTTCCGCCAATCAACAAGCAATGCCTCGAATGGCGGATTATGTTGTTATGAATAAAATTATTTTAATTGGAATTTAACTCTGTTTCCCAGTTTTTGTCTGATTTATAACATTGCGTGTATCAAAGGTGGAACTCAACGCCGCTTCTACAATATATAAGAGCGGGGAAATAACAATAATTCATTAAAGCGAACGGGAATCGAACCCACAACTGTCGCGCTTACAGTCAAATGCTATGTACGCGACACGACGTATTTAGATTCATTATTAAGTAGCGACCCGCATTGTTTATATATATATATATATATATATATATATATATATATATATATATATATATATATATATATATATATATATATATATATATATATATTTATATATATTATTTAATTTTTTTTTCTAAAAAGAAGTAGCCTAAGCCTCATTACATCAGCTACCTGTCAGTGAAAGTCCCGTCAAAATCAGTTCAGCCATTTCAGAGATTAGCCGGAACAAATAGGCAGACTGACGAAAATTGTAAAAAAAAATGATTTAGGTATATGCACCGTATAAATATTGCATATAGTAAAAGCCGGTTATTTTAATATTAAAAACAGACACTTCAATTTTATTTATTACTATATATAAAAATGAATCATTGAGGTCATTATGGCTCAGAATGACAGCTTTTAAACACAGTAGTAGTGGGATCGATTCTTATATATTCTCTGATCTGACAAGTTACACTTAACACGCAATATCTCAAATTAAGGCAGATACTGGAGAAAGAAATGTCTTAACACTTACACGATATCTCATTCTATCCCGCTATATACGGGATAGAGCGTGAAAGCGGAAAAAAAACACAATTTAAAAATCAACTCACCACTCAACATGGCTGTGATTGACAATATTTCATTGGAACAGTTGTGGTTGCAGCTGGCTATCAGCATCTTGGCCAACTGAGGGTCGAGGGGGAACTCGGCCATGACTGCACCCAGGTCTGTCAAGTTGCCGTCGTCGTCTGGAAATTAAAAAAAAAACAAGTTTAGATGTAAAAACAAAACAAAACAAAACAAGTTTAGATATATTAAGGTAATTATTGAAGAGTGTCTCAATTCGACCCAAAGACACCAGATGTCCTACAAAAAAAGAGACCTCAATTTTTTTATCCCATCTACAAGTCCCATAACAAACATTTTCTGCCTTTAACTCCTCCATACCTCAAAGAAAGATTTACTTTCCTGGGTTCCCATTCTCCATCTTCTTTAAAGATGTGACAACTTCCAATACTGGAAGTACCACAATATGTCACATCAAGTGCTGTAGTGAATCCTTCACAGTTAAAAAGATAAAACTATGGAGCTAACAGCATCCTATCAGATATTTAACAACACTCAACGTCTTGAAGCATGAGTCAAGGAGCTTTATCTAAAGTCTGTCTATTAGTCTAAAGTCTAATAGTCCATGTATGTATGTGTACATATATGTATATGTATTATATATATATATACATATTTATATATTTGGGATAACAACAGCGAAGACTACAATTAAAAACTTAGAAATTATGGACTTAAAATGAAGCCAATAACAGTTATCCTCTGTTAGACAATTATTGTTCATTGGAGCAGAGAAAAGAAAAAAGTAAGATGGAAACCGTGTTGAGTAAGCAAAGTAAATGAGAAAAAACAAATAATTAAATTGATATAATAAATTAATGGATACTATAAATAAGTAATGTATACATATATACAATACA
>JAXRJS010000100.1:562500-662500 GCA_037127375.1 Dione juno
GATCTATAAGAGTGTCAAATTTCATAATCCTCCTCCGTGCAGTTTTCATAAAAAGGGGCCAAAGATATAACAAAATAAAATATAAGTATATAAAATCAAGTATAAAAATAAGTATACTGGTCTACTCGGAATAAAATAATGAATGAGATTGGGAATCTAAAGCCCATGCTCCATGTTTCTGATTGTTTAAATCATTCATAAATTACATAAAAAAAAATATATATATAAATTTGTTCATTAATAAATGGTATCAATTTACAACTGTTCACTTGACATAATAAAAAAAAGACAATCTTTAACACCACTATGTCACCTCAAAATTTCAGGATAGGTATTATCCTGCATTTCATTCTTGTAAGCCTTTTCAGTGTAGAGACGGAAGCACTTCCCAGGCCTCGTCCTTCCAGCTCTTCCAGCCCTTTGCTGCGCCGATGCCTTACTTATTGGAGACACTAGCAAGGACTCCACACGAATCCTCGGATTGTACACTTTTTGCTTCGAAAATCCTGTATCTATCACGAACACTACACCGTCTATTGTTAACGACGTCTCAGCAATATTTGTTGAAACTACCACTTTCCTTCCTATCGCGCCATTAGCACGGTTAGGGGGTGCAGGTTCGAAGATCCGTTGCTGCAAATTCGGTGGTAAAGTGGAATATAGTGGGATACACTTTAACTCGCCCACATCCGGTCCCAAATTGTCAATTTCTCTTTTAATTCTCTTACATGCATCCTCTATCTCCTCTTGACCAGTCAAAAATAGAAGGATATCACCAGTTATCTCTTCACATATGTGTATTTGTATCACAGTCCTAATGGCTGCCTCTAAATAATCTCTTTCTGGTTGAGGAGTATAGAATATTTCTACAGGATGAGTCCTTCCAGGAACATTCATCAATGGTGCATTATCGAAATACTGTTGGAACTTCCCCGCATCTAATGTGGCGGACATAATAACTAATTTCAAATCTGTACGTTGTTTTATCACTTCCTTTAGCACACCCATAAGAATATCTGTAGCTAACGTTCTTTCGTGAGCTTCGTCAAGTAAAATCACCCTATACTGTTCCAACATGGGATCTGACATGGCTTCTCTTAGCAACATACCGTCTGTCATATATTTGAGAACTGTTTGTGGTCCAGAGCAATCTTCAAAACGGATGCTGTAACCGACTTGTTGTCCAAGAGCTACGTCCATCTCTTCTGCCACTCTCTGTGCCACTGACATGGCTGCCACCCTCCTAGGCTGTGTGCAGGCAACACCAAAAGACTTTCCTGCAGTAACAGCGGAAAATTCGACACACCATTGTGGAATTTGGGTAGTTTTCCCTGAACCTGTCTCACCAACCAGCACTACACACTGATGGGTATTCAAAAGTCTCATAAAGTCATTTTTGTATTCCCAAACTGGGAGGCCTAGACGACGTCGTAATAATTCGTGATAGCGGGGTGAATGTGGAAGACCTGCAAAAAAGATTTTTTCCTTGTAATATTTTTCTTTTATAATATATAAAGGTAAATTTTTGGAGAAAATTTCATATATTACACTTTTAATCTAGAATATCCTGATTTGAATATTTTTATTTGATTTTTTTCTGTATATGAAATGGCTATCCCATTTCAATCAATATCCATATAATTTTAATTTTGAAATTATTTCAAACCTGTATATTGATTAACACCGGGTGTGCTAGTTGCAGTGGGCGGAGGTGCAGTGCCGAGGGTAGCTACAGCATCTGATGCTTCCCCAGTGTTGCCAGATTTAGCTGCCGCCGCTGCTTTTTCCTCTCTATGGAATGGAATAAGCAAATAAATAAATGACATCACATTTTTAACCATATATAGCAGGGTAGACAGAGGGGAGGGACGGGAACATGTGAGTGACGGAACTCAACGCCGCTACGAAATTTATTATAGGTATAAATTTTTATTTTTTCTTTCTAATATACAAAGCGTGTTGTCAAAATACGACAATAAACAAGCAATGTCTCGAAAAATGGCGGGAAAGTGGAGAACAATGGCTTAACACTAAGTTCTATCTGCTTAATCTGCTACGTGGGGAATAGCGTTAAGATGCATTATCAATCGTACTTGATAAAGAAGCAGAGGGACCTTAGGCCATCGAAAATAAAATTTAAAAAAATACTAAATGGGAATCAACAAAACTCCAAAGAAACATGTACAAACAAGCTGTAGTGCACCATTTCATTTGTGGATATTTCACTTCTGGTGAAAATTTGGAAAATGCTTTTACATGCTTTGGTACACTCTCCAAGAACTCTAATGACAAATTTCATTTCTATGCTATTCATGATAAATGTCATTCAGTAACCGAAGTCTCTAAATACATAGATGTTATAAAGCTGAAGTTTCTTTGGTTCAATATGTTAATCTCAGAAACTACTTGTTTGAATTTTTGATAGCTGTGATAGTCCATTTAAGTAAGAAGGCTGTATCAGATTAAAAGCTTTGATGTAACCCAATGTACCTGTAGTCGGAATTATCTCGATCCATTTGGCAATGAGGGCAGAGCCACAGTAAAATGCAGTTTGAAAACTTAAAAATTATTTTAATAGTTGTTAGTCATTACTTTGGTATGCAACTGAATCAAGTAAACAATATTAAAACAAATTAAATTAGAAACGCTAAGCTAAACTTTAATCTATGTAGATAAAATATGCATTTGTTGACAATTTGTTTTATATGATCGCAATATCAGTTTCAAAAATGTATATTAATACTAGTTTTTGCCCACATATTTGCTCACATGTGTTATGGATATACTAAGAGTTGTGGATAAAAAATGCCACATGACACATTATAAGTATCCAATGTAGTTTCACTGAATTGAACAAAGTAAAGAGGGTTACATCAATCATTGACATGATTATTGTGGTGTAACATATACCCTTCCACCACTGCTGTTTTATATAGGGTACAGAGTGCAGCTCAAAGCTATTTTACTTTTTATAATATCATACTAAGCATACAACATTGGTATATAGTAATATGCCAGCATTGTATTTGCTATGTTATTTCAGTGCTTGCCCTGAACAATCATTAAATCGAAAGCATAATAGTATACACTATTATATAAAATTATTTATGTTGTTAAATAATGTTGGTACAATATATTCTTGTTTTATTATATTTAGTAGTTTATCATTCTAGAAATATTATAACACTATAAAAAGTTTATTAAATTAGTGAATCTCGAAATATGTTTTGGCGATGCGAGGCTTTCTTAATTAACTATTAGGCACAAGTGTATTAGACTCACTATGGTAATATGTTGCTTTATTATGTTGCTAATATTTAATAATTATATATAAATGCTCAGAAATCATTATATGCGATTAAAAATTACACGTTTATCAAGTGTTTTAAAAATATGCGAAAAACACGTTGTTAGCTAAATGTAAATAATGCAAGCTTGAGTTTATTTTTTTTGTAGCAAGAAGAATATATTTATGACAAGATGCGTAGAAATGTTCACTTCTGAATTCCGTATTCAGGTTTTAAATTAAAATTGAAAAACAATGGAAATATGAGTGTTACATTGGCATGTTTTCCAAAATTTACATTCTATCATACAAAATGAGTAGCAAACCTTTTTTTCTTAATAAATGGATCCATCACTTCAATCCTTCGTTTAGACATTATATCAACTAACACATGTATCAACAAAATAATATAACACAAGAAAATGCTCTGAATTATCAATAAAACGAGGCAGCTAACAAAATGGCGACTATGCGAAATACAATATACAGGTAACACATGGCAGACATAAATACAACTAGCAATTATTTCTAAGTGGTAATCATTTTGCACTTTAAAATATATATAATTGTTTAATTATATATTTTTGATATTTTATGGTAAATTGTAAAGAAATATAACAATTGAATGACGTGAAATATATTTTATTTGAATAGTACCGTTACCACAACAAATTACAATCCATGAAATGGAACGTTGTCAAATCTCAAACAAAAATGTCATCGACAAAGTAAGTGCGTATTATGGTTGCGTGCTATTTATTATTACATTTCATTGTGTAATTATTTGACGCAAACGTGTAAATATATTGTGGAGTGTACATAAATAAAAATAATGTAAAATATTCCATACGACATTTTTGACTTCCTCTTCTGTGCATTAAAGTGTAAATTGGAAATGATCGAAAAACAACTAAATACTTGAATTGTGTTGTGCAATTATCCAGAAAACGACTTTTATTGACGCATATTAAAAAGGAATAAGACGTATGTAAAATTATATTTCTATCGATTATTCTCAATGCATGGGTTATGGATCATAGCTATTTCAAGATGGCTGCCATTGATTTTCTATGATTTGTTTATTTTTTTTTGAACTTTTATGTACAGGTATGCACTATTTTTTACATAATAAATGTTCAATTTAAAGAAATACAATCAAAATATAGGGTTATATTTATTCGAATCAATTGAATTGATTCTCTATGATGTCATTAAAGGTTGTTGAACCTGTCGAAACATGTCCGAAATAGGTAAACGATTGATACATTAATTCCCTTTTTTCTTTCTGTATCTCGATTATTTCATCCTAGTAACAAATCGTATACGATGATCAAAAACTCATATTAAAGTGCGGTTAAAAAAAATCATTCTACTTTTCTTATGTCAGCCTAGTTTAGTTTTGCTGTGAGTTGTGACACTTATCTTTTTGTGATACAAGGAAGTAGCAAATTCAAATATTTATTTTATATATATATATATATATATATATATATATATATATATATATATATATATATATATATATATATATATATATATATATATATATATATATATATATATATATATATATATATATATATATATATATATATATATTTATTTTTTTTTTATTTTTTTTATTGACCCCAAGTATGTTGAGTTGATTTACTTTTGTGCCTTATAAATATTAATATGTTGTATTTAAGTACATTTAAATTTTTTTAAAGTATTATGTTTTATGTTTAACCATGAGCTTATGAAATGAGTACATCTCCCTTTGACTCACCATGCAGTTCAATGGAACTAATTAATTTGTTGCTAATTGCTTGTAATTGTTCCAATTTAGTACTCATAAAACTGCAACCTATTTTTAGAGTGATGTATGAAAAAACATTTGTATGTACAGTCTCTGTATTTTTTTTAATATTCTATAATTTGTTTATAAAATTTTTGAGTGTATATAATTTTTTATTTTATAATAATATATAATAATAATAATATCTTTTCACACTATATCCTAGATGAACCTAGTGTTAAGAAACTCCATTCCCTATTTTCTGCCTTGCCTTGTTTGCCTTGTTACTGGAGCGAAGAAAATGAAAAATACTCATTTTCCCTAAGTAGAAATCAAACTCACAAACCGATAGACTCGGTGCCTCTTTGCCACAATGACCCTTTTATTTTAATTCACAACATTGGTTGTTCAAATTGACCTTTGAAAGAAATTCTATCGCCAAAGTCAGCCAGAAGCCAGAGCTAGCCAGAGCAGAGATAGCCAGAAGAACTCTTCTGAAAAGCTCTAGCAACATACTCAACAACTTCAATTTGATTATTTAACAATAATATTTCCATACATTTATGTTTTAAAATGTTCTTTGATAAACTAATTAGTTTTACTAATTAACATTTGTTACCAAGTAAAGCATACTTTTTCTATTCTACATAGTCTATTGTATTATATATATATATATATATATATATATATATCTTCTCTATTCATATTTGAAGAACCAGTATAAATTTCTTGATAACACCCATTTATGTATATTTCATATATTCTTATGTATATGTTTTATTTAATGCACTACCCACTACTTAAACAACTCCAACATCGGTTGCCTGGAAGAGAGAGATTGATTGAAGAGAGAGAATTGATAATAAAATGAAAATATATGTAGTATGAAATTTGGCACACTTATAGTTTATGTGTGTGTGTGTGTGTAGGAGAAGTGCAGAATGTTAATATTCTTCATGAATAATGCTCATAAAGTACATTAAATCAATAAATAACACATTACACACACTACCATATGTTTAACAATATAACTTTTGTATAAAGTTATTATAATACAATGTATAATATGTCTTAGCTCTCACTTTGTTCTCCTTCGACTTTTCCTTCCTTTGCAGGATGCGATCAAAACTTGTAACGGGTTGATTAAGTTAAACTCGAGATCTGGTAAAAGCATTTTTCACCTTTCCCGCTTCAGGGTTAAATGGCAAGTGACAAGACATTCTATTCTGGAAATTCTATATGAAATACGCCTTATGACTGATTCGATGGAGTTGCTGCAAATATGCACATATTGCTTACAATCTTCATGCCAAAAAATGATCTGGCTATAATAAGCAACCACCGAGAGGTTGTCAAAGTGACTGAATGCTGAAAGAAGTTACCCATTTCAGATACGTAGGCAGCAGATTGAGTCATGACAACACCTTAGCATCGGAGATACCGGCCCGAATAGCTGGTTCTGCAGCAGCTTTGGCAAACTCAAAAATCGTGTTTAGAATTCTCACGATCTGAAATTGCAAACTAATATATTAGTGTACAATGCAATTGTCCTGCCCATATTACTATACACCGCGGAGACTTGGTGCTGCTATAAACATTGACATTTTTTAATTTTTTTTTTTTATTGTTCACCACAGATTTTTGGCGTCCGTGCCATTGTTGTTCTGGTTTTCTTATTTGTATTATAATAGTTGGAACTTTTCGGTCTTAAGCAGTTTTAGTGCAAATCGATTCTCATCTATGTTCCGACTGGCCGATAGTTGTCGTCGACGATATCTTCAGCTGTTGTCTTCATTGTTGTTGTTTTCGTTTCCAGGTACCTTGTTAGTGACTTTATTTCGTCCTCTATAGGAAATACCAGTTTTGATGTTGTGTTCTACTATATCAGTCATGGAACTTTCGTTTGCCCTTAGTGACTGCACTGACCTTAGTGGTATAGAGGTGCTCATCATGAGACACCAGCTAAGGTGGTGTGGGCACGTCGTGCGCATGCAAGATCAAGGGGGTACCGAAAGCAGTCTTCTATTCTGAATTATGAAACGGGAGACGCAAGCAAGGTGGACGATATCTTCGCTTCGAGGACGTCCTCAAATGCCATCTGACGGCATGTGATATACCGAGTGATAGGTGGGAGGAGCGAGCTCGTCTCATACCAGAATGTCGCCACACTGTTCGCAAAAATACAAATTATTTTGAAGAACGATGTCTAAAAGATCTTGACGGCGTCAATTACGCAAGACCAAACCAAAGCCCTCCTACAATTATACATATAAACCAGCTGGCCAGCTTTACTGTGCTTCTTGCGATTTTCATTTAAGACCAAGTTCGGTTTTGCGACCCATATCAGAGCGCACCATAAAGTATATCCCGTCGCCGTCGCCGGATACGGTGTAGACGATGATGATATGTCTCCTGGAAGAGATGGCCTACAAAGTCAAAAGATGGCGATCTTCGTCATTTTTTTTTATATTGTTTATGTATATATAAGATTGTTTTATATTTTGTAATGTGGTGTACATATAAAGTAATAATAATAATTATTATTTGTATCTATATTCTACAGAAGTGGCAAATTTAAAAATTGGCTTCTGTAAGCAATTGTTATATACGTATGTATGTATTCCAGGATTAGATTTTAAAAAAGCCAACTGCTGAGTGTGTCTCGGCTCTTCTCAGCAGAACTTGCCTTCCGAGCCAGTACTACTTTCCTATAGGACTGACACTACTAATATAACTATTTAAATCGATGATATAAAAATGTTTGGAATGGCCTAATTGAATAAAGAATAGGTTCATTTCACACATATCTTTACGCTTTATACCTAGCTGGGTAGTTGGAGAGAACGGAGAACTTCTCATTCCATTGGATTCGAAACAGTAAACGGTTTTTGAGACCTTGCTCTTGAGATGGTGGAACGCAATTCATAGCTTTGTTTCCTCTAAATTATGACAAATTTATTTGTCTATTAATTAATATATTATTTGCTTATTTATAAAGGATATAATAATGTATTATCATTATTAAATTACCTCATATTCCTTGTAGCAATCTATATTTAATATTGTTGCCAACTGTTTCTAAATAGTGTAAATCTAAATTGGCATTTGTATATAAATGTGATGGTTGTGGGTTTAAATCCAACATGGAAGAATGAATTCCTCGGCTGTGACAAATTGTAGCATTTAGTTCTGCCATGTCACAGAATCTGGCAAAAAAAGTTTAGGAAAATATCTGACTTTCGGTTCTATACTCTTCGGTTCATTGGCTTTGGTTCGTCTAACCAACAATTAAGTTAATGAAAATGGTGGACTAAATGTCTTTTTTTTTTATTTTGTTATAGATGGTAGTTCGCTGGGCGAACCACGCATAGTTGGCGAATATTATAAAGCAATGGGTCAACAAACATCAAGAAAAAGTAAGTTTTTTTTGTTAGTGTTAATTCCACAATAAAAAAAGAAAAATATCTTTGAAAATGTATAAAAATTTGAAGCGGGAGTCGGAATTGGATAGTATCCAAGCGCTTTAGCCACTAAGCTATACGTTCATAAGTACATTGAAATTATTTTACACTTCTCCCTGTTGAGATTCTAAGAATATAAATATGTTATAAAAACTAGAAGATTTTTGCGTATGCGTTCCGCTTATGAATCAAATTGGCGGAACTCAACGCCGCGTATTATGGAATCTGATTGGGTAAAGGAGAACTTTCAATATAATGATATATATGGAAATCGAATTCACACAAGTATGATGTGTGTTTCTAAATTATTGTACAAAAATGCTTCAATTTTTGTTATTAACAGAATTAGAGCTGGAAAATGAATAATGTCAATTTCCTCGCTCTGGTAGACAAAGCACATTACGGCGTTTAGTTACGTCATTCAACACGCAATGTCTCCAATATTAGGCGGAAAGCAGGGAACAGAGTGCTATATGCGGGGTACAGCGTGAAATAAAAAAAAATAGGGTATATTTCACCTTATTATGCATTTATCTCGCATGGCGCATGTGCAACAAACAGATCAATCGAGGCCTATCCTAGACTATTTATAGGCTTCCTAGGATTGCTTACTTGCTAAGTTAGTCGAAAGTCGTTTAATACATGAATGAAAATATAATATGTTTGACCTGGAATATATATTTCTTTTTATGCTGTAAGTTACACTCATAACGCTTGTTGTGGGTTCGAATCCCACTGGGGATATATATTTTTTTATTTTAGTTTCCCTAAATGCGATTAATAGAATAAATACGATATATTGGTCAAGACTCTTAAGATTTTTGCTTTTTTTTTGCGGAACATTTCTTTAGAGACGTTAACTGAATTAGTGAAAATAATTATATTATTCGATTGACGATCGAACCCACGACTGTCGCGTTTGCAGTCAGAGTGTCACACTGCGACATGGTCTCATGGCCTATAACGGGTCATTCTATTTTCCTTTAGACAAAGCGCGGCGTTGAGTTCCGCCATTTAACACGCAATGTCTCGATAGACGGAAAGGTTCCCGCTGCCTATCCTGCTATATGCGAGAGATAGCGTGAAGCTATTAGAATATTGTATATACGTAAGAATTAGGCGTATATCTAATTCTCTCTACTTGTAAGAATGTATTATTTTATAAGACGTTCTCAGTTTTCCGGCCGACGTCGAGACACGTGGATGGCGGAACTCAACGCCACATTTTGAATTACTAATATGTATGAATTTAAAAAAATCAAATTTCAAATAAAAAAAAATCATTTCCACATGTGAGATTTGAAACCTACAACGATCTCATTTAGAGTCAGATGCTGTCCCACTGCGCTACTGTGACATAGTTGACTATCATTCGACGCATGTGCAACAAGTTGATCAATCGAGCTCGATCCTCGATCTATTTATAACAGTGCACATTCAGTTAGGCTTTAGGGCACATTCGTCTTGGAGATATCCTTCTGAAACGGTTATGTATTTGATAAATAATTAAGTCTAAAACTAAGGGATTTTAATTTTTTATAAAAGTATTTTTTAATATAATTTTCGATTTTGAAAATTTCTAATTTGGTATATAATGACCAATGATGTGATGAATTTGGAAGGTGCGTATGTACATATAGTTGAATGTAATTGTCGTAGTTTGGATTATTTTCAATTTGATATCTTAGGAATTTTCTATCGGATGGAAGTCTAAAAATTATTTAATGTTAATAAATGTTAAAAACACATTGAAATCTGACTAGGAACGCGACGGTAGTGGATTCGATCTGTACTGGAGGAATGGTTTGCGGCGTTGAGTTCCGCCACTCATTGTTCACATGACACTAGGTCCTATCCTGCTATAGGTTTAGTGAGCTTTCACCATGTGCTTAAACAGATATTCTTCGAAAAATGGAGAGAATGTAATTTTATTTCAAAGGTGGCGAGTGCACCTGTGGGTGCGGAGCTTGGGAGAGGCGGAGATATGCGGAATCACCGAGCAGCGTGCATCGATACGTCAGCGCTGTTACTGATAGGTGAGTTAGATATTTGTTATCACTTATCACAGACATATATATGTCTAGATCAGGAGATACCACGCAGGCGGGTTAGAGCGGGAGAGAGACGTCACGGGGGACGTAAAGTGTTTGCATTTTAGTAAGAGTGTTTATTATAGTTATTATGCGTTTTTTTAGTTATTAGTTTATATTTTATAGTTATTAGCATGAAAATTATAGTGCGAAGAGCGCCATCTAAAAAAAGTTGGCAAAACCTAATCTAGATCAATGGGTCCCAACCAGAAGCTCAAACCAAATTGTGGGTCGCAAAGGTGTAAAAATGTTTTGTCTACAGTATATTTAAATGAATTCATTTTTTTGTACGTACTACGTGATCCCTGCTAATAACAAAAATGTAAAATTTGTCTCTACTGTCTGACTACCAGAGAAAGAAAAAGAAAGAAAAGAAAAGAAGTTCCAAGAAACTACGTAATATAGCGAGTGCAGATGAGCGCTATGAGAGGAGTTCACCAAAACTCTTAAGGGAACGAGAGCTTCATTTCAGTTTATGCAAACTTAGCGGATAATGATTCGTGTCACGGCAGACATTTGTTTAGTAATATTCCATGGGTCCTTGGAAATTTTACTTATGTAGAGTCCAGCCTAAATATTAAACCTACAATCCTATAATTACTAAACACCATTCGAATTATAATAAGAAGCAATACTACAAAAAATTAAAAGCAAAAAAGGTTTGTTGAAAAAAAATGTTTTTGTTTAAACGGTCTAATAAGAAGAAAATAAGATTTAAAACTTTTATTTTTGAATTACTCTCCCCTCATGGGAATCGAACCCACGAACCGTCGCGTTTAAAGGCAGAAGCTGTGCCTCTTTTCCGTAGTCAAATGGAAATAGCTTAGAATTGTGTATCTTTAAGATATAGGTGATGTAATATATGCCTTTTAAGTTAGTAGAGTACACAAAAAAAAAGAAAATCGAACCTGCACTTCGTGACATTAGCATGTTCAACCAAGCTATATGAACTCTTCAGTTTAGTTTGACCATAGTAAACAAAAGCATTGCTATTGTTAATTAATTATATAAATGCACATTAAATATATTGTAATAATTTTTAAATGTTGTAAATTTATCGTTTTCCTATTTATGCATACATATATGGAGATTCAGGATAATTGGTGATCTGTGCAGGATACACGTGTAAATGAAGATATAGTACTTGACTCTATAGTTTATTAATTACATATCATTTAAAACCGTCGTGGTTTTACACGGCGGTTTGTGGGTTCGATTCCCACTCGGGGAGAATGAATGATTTTCATTTTATTCGCTCTGGTAACAAGGCAAAAAGCGCGGCGTTGAGTTCCGCCGCTCGGGGAACATAGTGTCTTAACACTAGGTTCCTATGGTTCCTACGGCTCCTTCTGCCTACTCTGTCATGTGCGGGATACAGCGTGAAGCTAATTTAATTTAAAAGCATTAGGTATGTCTATAGCTAATTTTCCGTTTGCAGCTTTGCCCGCGTGGTTTATAAGGTTAATATGATGTGACGATTTTTTTTCGCTTTTTTTTATACTGTAGTTAGACAGACTAGTTCTCCGTTTACTTTTAAATCGGATCGCAACGCCGCTCATTGTCTACCTAGACGTGGGGATCGTTGGGGATCGTTTCACTACGCCATGGCGATATTTATATAGTATAATTGGTCTCCACTCCACTTTGTGTATATTGTATGACTGACTGACTGTTAACTGCGACTTTACCCGCGTGGTCATGTTCTGTCATGGTTTGCATGCATTTGACACCATGACACATTGAGGGACACACATTAGTAATCTTGATATGTGCGCGCGTAAAAAAGCTCTTCACCTTTATATTTGTAACATTAGTATAGAATTTTACATAAGCTATTATATTAAAGTATATGTTTATCTTATCATAAAAGAAGGTCAATGATGATCCCAATTACACTGTCATTAACTTGATTTGTTGTTAATTAATTTTATATGATTAATTAAAAAGGGTATTATTATGGAAATGACATTGTTATTATCATTATAGCTATTGAGATATTTTTTTGAATATATAAAGCTAATGTTCAATTAATATGGACATCATCTGCTTAGGCGCCCCGTGAAAGGTTACATCATGGATCATAGTCTTATCCATAGGTATCATACCATAACGCTGTATAATATGGGATGACTCAATAAGGCAGAGTCTTCTCGTCTTCTCGAGTTTCAGGAAATCCTCTCTTAGTGCCTCCCCCCACACTCCCCAAGGACCCAACGTGACAAATTGAGGCTTGCTACTCGCTGTCTGTCTGTCTCGCGTCTGTCAGTCACTTTTATATATAGTTATTAGAATATAGATTTAATTATGTTTTATTAGTATATAGTAGAATACGTTTCTGTTGCCCATATTAGTATAAGGAACTTCTATTTACAGATGGAGTGGAAGGGAATGTGCATGCAGACGTCGCAGGTGGCGTCGGCCGGCCTGCGTGTGCACAGCGTACAGGCGCGTCAGCGATGCGTGCCACGACGACAGGTATGCCGGTTCAAAGACTGTTTAGCTAGAGTAAATTGCCTGCCCTTCTGTATGGATACAGAAAATCTGGTCTTAGTTTTGTTCTGCAGGAATAACTTAAACACTGCGTATTACACTGATACTCAGCTATTTCACTGATTATTTTATTGTATAGACTGGCGGCAGTCCTCACGCTGGGAGCGAGTGAACTCAGGAGAGAGTTAGACGCCATTGTCATCAACACTGGTAAGTTTAAAGAATCTATCTACTTATCTTAGGTACTGCTGGTTTAAATTGAAACCCTATTTTAGTGTTGTATAGGAATGTATAGGATAAGGAAACTAGACTTACATACATATTTTCTTTTTTTTTCTCCAGAAAGTGACAATAACAGAGAGAACGGAGAGCCTACGGCGGAAGTTTATGTGCTATCTGTGGCGACTAGAAAGTGAGTGGATTCTAAATATGAATATATTATCTCTGAACTTAATTTTTTTTAAAGGAGGAATGGAACTATTTTAATATTTGTGATGGTAGCAGGAGAAGAACATTCGTATTTGTAATATTTTATGAATGTTTTCTTCCAGTGACGGGGAACCTTCCCAAGAGGGCCGGAGGACGGAGTTGACTCAAGCAAATGATCCCTCCATACGCCGGTTTCAGGTATGTTGTGTTTATTATGTACTAGAGGACCCGGTGTCTCGTGAAACACGCGTTGCTATACATAAGTTATATTGTTGAACATATGGTAGTGTGTGTAATGTTTTATTTATTGATTTAATATAGACATTCTGTAATTCCCCTACACACACACATAAACTATAAGTGTTCGTCCTCCGTCCGCGCAATTTTCGTAAACAGGGGTCCAAACCAGGGTACCTATGAGATAATGTATATTTTTTTGCATCTTGGAAAGTAGGTAATTTAAATTATAAAAATGAATATAACTTTATTTTGACATTTGTTTATTGCATTAAAATAAAAACAAAATAAAGTTGGGAAACGCTGTACTCAGAGTGACCGGCCTCTCCAATAATCCCCCCCAGGTGGTGTGCGGCGGCGAGCTGCGCGCGCTGCTGTTCCGCACGCCGGCGCTGGCGCACCCGGCCGCGCCGCCCCCCACCGTGCACACGCAGGTATGTAGACACTTGATGAAAATATATATTTTTTATTATTGAATTTTTGAACTATTACTTTTTTTGAACTATTAGACATTTGTAATATGCCGTATGAGTCCGATTCAATGGGTTATCTGCTCCATTACATATTATATGAAATTGGCGATTTCGGAAAAAAAAAATATTATAAACATCCTGAAAGTTTAAATAATGCGACTTGACTCAAATCACCACCAAAATCTCCAGAAAAAAACCTTGGGTCACATGGAACATTTTGCTTCGGTTCGGGAAACCCTGGGCTATATAGAACATTTTTAATTGAATTAAATATACAATTTTTATTCCAGGTGGATTACAAACATTGCTTAGTGCCAGATTTGCAAGAGATCACCGCCTGCTCCTTCTACTGGGGCAAGATGGACAGATACGAAGCTGAAAGGCTTCTGGACAACAAACCTGAAGGTTGGCACTTCTTCGAATTCGAACCTATACTTGATAAAGACTGTTGTTATATATTGTTAAATGACATGTACATACAATAACAGGTATATCCACCACCCAGCACACTATCTGTTGAATTAAGAAGGAAGAGACTAATCTATGTACTCTGCTATGTCCGGAATACAATATGAAGCGAGAATCGAAAAATTCTTAAAGACATCAGTCTTTCAAAATCCTATTTTTAAAGTTAAATTGTTTTGTGCGCATGATGGTTAAGCATATAGCACGGTTCCCGTCTGGTTACCTTTTTTAAATCTTACAAATACATTAATAAATGCTAAATAACAATTAATTATTAACTAGAACATAAAAATTAAAAAAAATCATATTATTTACATTACAATTAAATTTCATAATACCTTCGTGTTTCACCTTCGTCTAAATCTCGGAAATCTAAAGCTTTAGATTAGTATATCTACATACAAACGAGATTTGAAAATTAGTTTGCCAAAGAAGTTTCACTTCTGACTAATTTGTACGCACGCCATTTATTTTAACAAGCAAGGAGATGAGCAAGGACTTGATTTGGAGGTGGCTCCAAATTATAACACTCACGCTTACGCTCTAGAAACAAAGAAAATGTGTTTACATCGAAAATGAGGAAAGAAGAGAGCTAAAAAAATCTAAAAAGGCTAAAGCTTTAACAGTCCATCTTAGTCGCCAATTGTCTAGGGCGGTACGGTCAACCTTGAAATTAATTCCGGTAATGTCGCAACAGATAGCGAAAAGACGAGGTAGCTTTTAATAAAAACCCTTTCGAGTACACAAAAATCATTTTTAAGGATAGATGTAAGTTTCTCTTGACCAATGAGTATAGATTATGAAGTGCCTAAAATGGAAAGACCTGAGGATATTCGCCTTTCGTCATCCAGACCGGAGATCTTTCTTGACTCTCGAAGCTTAAAACGCGTATTACTGGTAGAACTGACAGCCGTGGGATACGAATATTCCTAAAAGTTATAATTTTTTTTTAATTTGACCAGGAATCATTTTAGAGTTAATTTATATGCGGAATCTCTATAGCTTGCTGAAAGATCTCGGCCTGTCTAGAAGTATTACTGACCAGAGCTCTCTCCCGCCGCACCCAGGCACGTTCCTGCTGCGCGACTCGGCGCAGGAGGAGCACCTGTTCTCGGTGTCGTTCCGCAAGTACGGGCGGTCGCTGCACGCGCGCATCGAGCACTACCAGCACCGGTTCAGCTTCGACTCGCACGACCCCGCCGTGTTCGCGGCCGACACCGTCACGGGGCTCATCGAGCACTACAAGGTGACGAGCGACGTCCGCGCCCTCTGCGGCGGAGCTCCGCGAGAGCACGAGTAACGGCTTGCCTCTCCAGCAGGATCCCGCGTGCGTGATGTTCTTCGAGCCCATGCTGACGGCGCCGCTGCCGAGGACGGCGCCCTTCAGCCTGCAGCAGCTGGCGAGGGCGGTGGTGGTGTCGCACGTCAGCTACGACGGTACACTATTCATACATGTATAGCATACGACACCAAATTTGAGTTTGCCGACTCTTATTAGTTTCACATATGATATTTGACGAGAAGTGAGAACTTACAGTATTAATCAGTTTAACACAGAAAAAATCCATTACAAAGTTATATCCGTACTTAATTTCATACAAGATGAGTGCATGCGACCGCAAATTTAAGTTTGTTAATTTTTATAATTAGTATTTTCCTCAGGTGCCGGAACCCTCGGAGGGCGAGTACTACTCGCACTTGACCCATATTTTATTTCTTACTAAATTACTGCAAAACTTACATTTAATATTCAATGTGTCACAATTCACAGGCGTGGAGCAACTGCCGCTACCCGCCCGTCTCCGCGCCTACCTGAAGGAGTACCACTACCGGCAGCGGGTCCGGGTCCGCCGCTTGGAGCCCGACGCCTACGAGCAGCAGATGTAGCCGGCGATGTGGCGCGACTACGCGCTCTTGTTGGTGCTCGTGTATGTGGTGCTGGCCTGCCTGCGCGTGTGTGGCAAAGTGTGGCAAAGTGGTGTGGACCTACGCCACGATGGCATCGAGCATTTATAGTACGAGTAGTGGTAGTTTCTCTAAACTTCTATATTTCGGTAATGAAACATATGAAAGTCGAAAGTGATATTAAAATAAACATCAACATATACTATAATTTACAAAAACCTTATTAATCTTCTCAACTAATATACGACGAGTAAATAACGAATGATTTTAATCTTAATAAAAATTATCTAATTTATATTTCTAATAAGTAAATAATCCGGATTTAAAATTGAATGAAAAAACTATTGGAATTGAATCTGCGACCCTCACTAACGCTTCCTTCGACTCTAAGTAATACGGAGGGTAGCGGGTTCGATTGTTATTATGTCGACATTAACATTTGTTGGTAGGAAGTCTAACGATCAGCTTCGTCTACTTAAATATTAAAAATTATTAGAAATAAATGTATAGAGATATAGTAAAATGTCAATATACGAGTATAGCAAAGTCACACTCAGAAATGTCAGTTAAAAAATAACTGGCATTATTTAGTGCAACTGCTTTATATTATGTATGTGTTATTTTAAATAATTAATGTCTTGTAAATAACTAATTTATAAATATATATATATATATAATATATATATATATAATATATATATATATATATATATATATATATATATTACTCTAATGATTATTTAATAATATTTATTTTTAATTGAAGTGGCCTTGGCCAATCTATTGGCAGTCTCGACCTGCAGGTGTAAGTATTATTATTTGTATAGAACAAATGTTGGGCCAACATCGCCAATGGCCAATGTGTAAAGCCAACATTGGTTCATATTCTTGTATTTATTGTATACATGGTGTTCATCTAAATGTTTCATTTTAAGTCTTTTTTTTTTAAACTACAGTTGTGAAGTTCTGAAAATTATATATTTTAGTTTTGTAATAGTACATACAGAAGGTAACATATGAGTTCTGGTATAGCTTAGCAGTATAGCTTATAATAATATTTAATATTGAAATCCAACAGATCTGGAGGTATTTTAATTTGAAAAGCCAAATTGGTACATTTCAATGAACACCATGTATATGTATATGGTTAAATTATGTTCACTAATTGGCATGTTGGCGAATATTGATACAGTAGGAGAGTATTGTATATAAATGTGTTGATTTAATGAAAGTGGCATAACTCAGAATATTGTAATTCATGGAAAATGTCGATGGAACTACTATTGTTTGTGTCGCTGGAAACCGCCTTTTATAAAGATGTCGGCAAAGGAACCTGAGACTACCTGCTCAGACCCAGTGGAAGCCTCCTCCGCCTATCCGAGACGCGACAGCATCCGCCATCTTGGTTTAACTTACACGGAACATATTGCACAGATTATAAAATAAAGTAGAATAAATGTATAAAAGATTAAATTTGAGTGAAATTATATTAAAGCCTAATAGTCTTGTTGTATCTAAGAATATATGTGTAACGGTCGCGGGTTCGCGTCCCGGCGCTAGTGTTGTAGTCGAAATTTAACTGTAATTTAGTTTAAACTGTACATATTATATATTTTTCTAACAGTGTTTGTTCAGTTTTTTTGTGTTTAAAAAGAATGATCTATTTTTGGAAAGTATTGGGCGGCGTTTATTTATTTATTTATTTATATATCTATATATCTATTATATATTGTTGTATTAAAATAACTTGTAATTAAATCATTTAAATGAAAACGTTTGTGACATTTATTTTATGTTAATTAAAGTACTAATAATGTAATGTGTATGCTGGCTCCAGTATCACAGGCACGAGTCACAGGTTTGGTTCCCGAGTTTCAATGGTGCTTTTTATTTAGTGAATTATGTTTGTTTGTTTGTTTGTTTTATATATGCATATTATGTAATATATAAACTCAACTAAACGCTTCTGACAGAATCCATTTGTCTACTTATATATATCTACTTATATATACTATATGCAATAGAGCTGTCTCAGACTATTGCAGTAAATGACTAAACACCGCGTCGACTCAGTGGCGGGGTGTCGGCGAGTCTGTGTGAGGTGTTGGGTCCGTGGGGGTGTCTGCTTGTGCACATTTTGCATTGATTTCTGGTACTTTGTTTTTTTTTATCATTGATTCGCAAGATGGCAGAGAATATGTTACTTTCTGACTTATATTTTATAATGCCTTAACTATATTGTAGTCCTAAATATCAATATAATAATATATTTACCTAGGACAGTCATATCTCAAACACTATTGAGCATATTCTGGTGAAAGTTGGACTTCTCTATATTAACTTACTCACTTGTTTAAATATACTGTAAAGTCTTGTCCCAGAGTTTTGTGTACAAACAGACAAACATGCTTAGAAAGTTACATACATACATACATACATACATACATACATACAAGTTGTAATCAGATCTGATCCACTTCATACCTTGAAATAATATGTAGATATTAAATACTAGTGATTAAAAAAAAATTGTGAACTTTCTCTTAAATACATTTAATATATTAACGTTTGTATTTATTTTATTTTTTAATCTGATTTCATACATTTTGTACTACAAGTTGGCAATTTGTTACCAGCTGGATATAGTGTGTTCTTGTTAGTGAATAATTTTATACAATTACATATATATATGTAATTGTATATATATGTAATTGTACCAAATTATTCACTATAATAATGATAATGAAGCGTCATTCACCATTTTCCGGGGAATAAAGAGAGATATGAAAATGATCCCGAGTGGGAATCGACCCCACTGCCCTCGCTTTTATAGTCGGACGCTGCCTCGCTGAGTCACACATATATATATATATATATATATATATATATATATATATATATATATATATATATATATATATATACATATATATATATATATATTATATATATATATATATATATATATATATATATATATATATATATATATATATATATATATATATATATATATATATATATCCAGCCAGCTGGATATCCGCTATATATCCAGTGGACATTTTGCGTGGTAATTAAGTCACTTTGGGAATCATTTGTCTAATCACAAGCTTTTATTGTGAAGTATATTTGTATGTTTGTTTTTTGTATAATTTTGTATAATATATTTAATTTATATATAATTTTGTATGTCTACAATTTACTATTAATATAGTATATTATATACATATGTATAGACTATGTTTCGATATTAAGAGTGTAACCGCGCGAAGCGTACAAATTATATTGAAGAAATCAATAAATAAATGTATTTTAAAAATATAGTTTTGTTTTTTCTTTTCTCGTAACACAGACAGACATTGTGGGGTCCAATGCAAGTTGTCTCACCCTCATCCCTCCCCCCATGTCCTCCCCTCACAGCTAGCTGTTCTGCTTAAGCTTCACGCACTATCCCGCATAACAGGATAGACAGTTAACCTCTTTCTGAATTCGAGTATTTGTTTATTCGTGGTTTATTTTGCACGAACATGTTCCATCGGACGCACAATCCATGGCGTTAGATTTTTTTATTATAACTTCGCCTTACGGCTTTGCACGTACCATGCTTTGTACGTTTATTAAAGTTTTAAACAGCAAGTAAAAGCAAAGACGCCATATTTATTCGGCAAATCGAGTAACTACTTTATAAAAAAAAACTACCTGCTACTATAATTTTAATTAGATGTTTTTTTTTTTATTTTCATTGCTCGAATCGAAGGAGTTATTTACGTACTAATTCAACCTATCATTGCCAAAATAAGCTCTTTAAAAGAGCTTTGCTTTTTGTAATTTTTTTTCTCCATTGGCTTTATTGAATTGTTAATTTAGGGTTCTACATTCATATTCAGAGTGCGAAAACCCATATGGTAAACAATTTTCTCTAATATATATATATATATATATATATATATATATATATATATATATATATATATATATATATATATATATATATATATAGATATTATAGATATTATAATATATATAAGATATATATATATAAATTATATATTTATACACGGAAAATTAACGGGCACACACGAAATTACATAGAAACCTACGCGCCAAACGTCACTATGTAAAGAGGAAAGCATTTGTGTTTAATTGGTTTTGTGTATGTTTGTAATGTTTTCACACAAAAATAACTTGACACGATTTAAAAAAAAATTCCTTGCAAAACCATTACAAAGCTGCGTCTTCACAGAGTGACATTGGCTATATAACATTTTCAAAAAACAATAGAGATCCCTAATAAAAATGCAATAATAACACAAGGTGTGAAAAAAATTGTCATCGCGTGCTCTGCTGTAACTATTGATGATGGAGCAAAGGGGAAGTTCTACAGTACTATAGAACGTATCAATATCTACAATAAACACCTGGCTGGATAAATCCATCATGTAATTCAAGCGGTTGAAGCCCAAGTATCAAATATCCAAGTCGATAACCCTTAGAAAAAATCAAACAAAGCCAACGCAATCAATAGATATGAGTGTTTATGGATTTTTTTTTTTTTTATTTTGTATGAAAATCGCCGCGTCATCAAATAATAAGCTGTAAATTCTAGCTTATGCTGTAAATTCTAGCTTATTATAATGCAACTAAAAGGAAAAAATCAGAAAATTGTAAACTTATAGATTTATATCTATAAATTTACAATTTTCTTCCAGAAAAAAAAAACAATATTATCTTATATTTTTAGTTTATTTCTGATACAATAGTAGATACGAAAATGCCCATGACCCATTGTCGTGTCGCCAATTTTGAGAACACTCCTCTTAAAGCCGCGCCCAGTATCGGTATTACAATCAGATCAAACCTGACTGACTGACTTATATATCAACGTACACCCGAAACTACTGTACGTAGAGACTTGAAATTTTTTTCCCTTTTTTTAATTAAATTTAACCTTTAAGGAGGTGTATATATGAAATGGACACTGAAGTAAAGAAACTGCAGTCGCTCCCTGCACATGCACCCGGAATGACTATCAAGCTTGAGAGAAGCATTGATGCAGATCTCTGCATCAATATTATTTTATTAGTGTCGTATTTATTTTTATTAAAAACAACCAAAAATTCTTATGTAATTTACCGGCCCAGGTGTTTAAATCCTATTATAATTCTTATTAAAGTCTTTTGTACTATATTCCACACATAGTAGGGTAGGCAGAAGGTCCTAGTAAAACACTTCCTTCCCCAGTTCCGTGTTTCGAGGCATTGCGTGTTGAGTGGCGGAACTCAACGCCGCGCTTTGCGTTGTTACCCAATATGAGGAGAATATTTCATTCTCCCCTCATGTGAATCGAACCCACAAGCCGTCACGTTTACAGACAGACTCTGTGCCTCTGTGCCACGACGAGGTTAGTTACTGTGGCTGCGGCCATCATATAGGGTATGATTACGCGGCGACAAATATAGCAAAAATTAAATATATATAGATAATGTGGACTTTAAGGTTTGAATGCCACTACGCGAACTTGAAAAAAAAAACCTTTTGATGACAGACTGACAACAAAGTGACTCTATTGGGATTAAGTTTTTCCTCTTGAAGTACAGAACTCTAAAAACTGTTAAAGCATTTTAAAATTTCTGTGATTAGATTAACAATTTAAATAGAAATAACAATTTTCGAGTATGTATTATATATATTAGAAAAATATAAATATATTTAGAAATTGAAACCCCAAAAAAAGCATAATGGTGGTTTAAATTTGCCAATCGTTCTAAAGGAAATGATAAATAAAATACAAACATATCTAACATCCTCTTTATTACATCAAATAAATTATAAATATCATAGACAATATTACTTTTTAATATTAATAAAAAGCGCATGCATGTCCGTCTGTACTCTGTAGCGACACGTACGAAAGTTACTCTATACCTTATATACGAGAAAGCTTTATTCATAATTATATTTAAAAAAAAATGTGAAAAAAAGGTGGTTTAAATATATATTTATTGAACTTATCTAATTATGAATAACAGTTTCTCTCTAAATAACAGATTAATACTGAAAAGAAATGATTTCTACCATTACGTTTGGTAGTTTTGTAGAAAACCTACCATTTTTGGTAGTTTATGGTAGAAAATAAATACGGAATGTTGCTAAACGGTTCATTCACTTAACGGTTAACTTGACTTAGCTAGTAATTTACAATACGCCTAAAAGCCTATATATTAGCAACAAAACTGCAATAAATATAATAAATCTATTATAATTTATTATATATTACAAAAGAAGTCTTCAGTCGCAACACTATTTTTCTTATCTAGAAGATAAAAATATTATAAATGGCAAAACATACCGATATGTTTGTTATTTATGGCAAGGTGATGAATTGTAAGGGTAGGTCCATATTTTCTTGCTAGTTGTATAATCTTTAGATTTAAGTAGATTCTCAGTATATATATACATATATTAAGTCAAGTATATATATAATATATATATATATATATATATATATATATATATATATATATATATATATATATATATATATATATATATATATATATATAAGTATATATCAAGTATATACTGCTTAAATCGTTTAAATTCAATTGATTTTAATGCGATTTTTTACTATTAAAGACAGGGTTGATAATAATTTACTTAAACTACATAAAATATATATGTTTTTTCACATTTTTTCAACGTCTTAGGGAAAAAGCAATATAAACGTAATTTCAACTTGACGTTCGTTCTCAAGCCTCACCTTTTTAAGTTTGATTTTAAAATTATAGTTTATATAAAATTTATAATGATGAAATTTTTTTTTTACATTATTAGTTTCTTAAACAAAAAGAAATAAATCGATCAATACTTCCATGTAAATTTTATCATCTTTGTCCTTATCCTGGTTTCCAAATGGCAGTAACTAAGCTGTGTAAAACACATTTAAGTGCCCGAAGTAACCTGTCACTGCATATATAGTGAGTTACATTTAAGCAACTAACATGATTTGGCCTATAGCCTATAGCCTTCCTTTACTATTAAAAACAAAAAAAATAAACCTAGAAGTTCTTGAGATTAGTGCGTTCAAACAAGCGAACTGTTTAGCTTTATGATATTAATAATACAGAAGTATATAAAGCCATAATCGATACCACAATTAGCAAGTCAGTACGAACCTACGCACCTACAAATGCCTAATTTCTAATAAATTACATAATAATATTAATAATAATAATAATATTATAATTAAATGAACACAATCATTGTTTTGTTTAATATTATTTCTGTAAATGGCAGTTTGCAATTAAGTCTGACGTTTGTCGAAAATAAAAAGATCTAGAATTTATAATTATAAGGAGAAGAAACTTCTTGTTTTAACAAGTTCACGCTGTATCCCGCATATAGCAGAGTGGGCAGCGGGAAAGTATGCGTGAAACGATTTTTTTTTACTATGTACTATTTATTAAAAAAAACTTGTAATTTTGAAGTTGCTTCTTTTTATAATTCCAGATAATTTATAATTGAAAAAATTAATTATATGTATAAATAATATATTTTGACAATTATTTAAAAAAAAAAATTATTAAATATTATTAAGTATAAGAAGCACAGATAATAATATAAAATAATACAGATTATAAAAGACAGAATAGCCTCCAGGGCTTACATTTAACAGTAAATATTAACCTATATGAGTATGTATATTAAATAATCTAATTGGTTACAATAGTAGATCTAAAGTACATACAAAATCTTATCAAAATTGGTAGTTTTAATTTAGAGGAGTATTCAAAAAGCGTTTTGTTATAATGTATCTCTTTTGTTTTTGTATAGAGTGAAAGAGATGAACGAATATGTGTTGAATACAAAGTAAAAGGCATAAAGGTATTTCAAGTGAAAGTTTTTAAACATTTTTTACCATTATTAATGATAGTTTATTGGGTTTTTTTTGTATATAATTTGTAATAAACGTTGAAATAATACAACTTTATATATATTTTGTTCTATTTTTTAATTTAATTAATTATTTTAGGCCATTCGTAGGCAGAAGAGAGCAGATTTAGACCAACACATTTGTGTTTTTAAAAATAAAATACTATTGACAGTTATTGTCTGTGGTATTTCGTTGATTACTTTTGTCTATTTTTGCTTTAAAATATTTAAAAAACAAATTTCTCTATAAATAAATTATTTTAAATATAAAACTATTATTATTTTTAATGTCACATCACATTCAACTACAACGGTTGCTTTTATCAGTGCATGTTTCTAATTATATTGCTGTCTCACTCGCACAGTAACTTAATGTCATATAGTAGAGAGAGACGGCTAGAGGAAACTTATTTTTTATGTAATAAGAGTTACTACTATAAATACAAAAGATAGACAGAGACAGCTATATGTTAGAGCAAGATGGCAATCTCGTTTTGGTTGTCCCCAAGCAATAATATTATAAAATAAAAATAAAACAAACCATTTTTTTATTTTGGGTTTTAAATGATTATAAAAAATAAAAACTTAATACTCTTTATGGGGTTCAAATCACACTGTTAATTTTTCTATGAAAATATTGCTTGGTATGACAATTTACTGACGTTTACTTGTATATATAAAATGGTATACCGATCGGCTTTTGGGTTTTTATTATATATTATTGCTCACATTTTTATGTTTGTATGTCTGTTTAGTGGAAAGGCGTACTCTTAGGGCATTTCTTGCCGCAAGCGCACTTGCGTATTATTTCAATGTCTTTGGTGTATCGCGTGCCGTCAGAGCAGATTAGGCGGATCTGGAAAATGAAAAAAAAAAACAAACATAGTAAACTTTTCGTTATTTAATGACTGACTGACAGACAGATAGCAACTGATCATATGGATGATGATGAGGCTTTACAATTTATACTTATTAATACGCAAACTACTGAAGATGCGGGATAAGTTAGCCATTTTTATTTCATATTTTTATTTACAAATTACTTTATATCCTCGGTCTATAAGACAAATACCTGACTTAAAGTTAAGCGATTCATCACGATACATCTCTAAAAAAACATATCCTTTTATAATACGTAACAGACCCTCCCAATTTTTTTACACTGTTTAACCCATTAATCTACATACCATCTATTTTATCTTTCCTTATCTTTCTCTTTTAGGTCTTCCTAACATACGAACCTACCTCCATAGATGTTAATCTAACATAGCTGACCTTCCTCTTAAACTTCCAATACCCTGCAAATACCTAAGTCGAGTCGAGTTCGAGTTACCATTTCTCAATCTTTTTGCCAGACAAACCTTCTATCCAATTAAGCCACTCGATTCACCTTCTTTTTAGGCTTTCAGTACCCCTCATCTCTTACAGTTCAAAGCCCTATCTATCGTCGCCAAGCGCGTGTACTCACCTTCCTCTTCTTGGTCTTCCTGGCAGCGCAGCAAGCACTGCGTCCGCAGACGGCGGCGGCGGCGTGCGCGCGCGGCTCGCAGCGGGCGGCGCGCACGGGTCGGCGACTGCGGCACGCTCCCTCGGTGATGTAGTCGCGGGTTGCTTCCTGGAGATTACCAATTTAAAAAAAATGTCAGAAAAAAGTCCAGCTGAGTTTCTTGCGTCAGTTCTTGTCAGGTCATGGGGCATTCACTTTAATTAACCGGTGGTAAAGATTTTGACGTACACGACACGTACCTTTACGTAACGGAAAACCGTCACTGAGTGTTCTTCATTTAGTTGTCAATGTAAATAATAAAATATATTATAATATATATTTTTAAATTTTAAAATAAAAAAAATCAAAATACGTGTTTTTACAATAATATATTTAAAATATTACATTATTTTCTATTCTATTTTAGCAAATGTTTTTTGTAGTAGTATTTTAATTTCACAACTTGAATTTAATTAATTTAAAAAAAAATCTAGTGTAGGCACCAGAGTATTATGGGGTGGACACAAATCACCAAGTATTATGATAAAATGTATTAAAATATCGATGTACCTTTCTGCAGGGTGTGGGCGCGGCGGGCGGCGCGGGCGCTTCCTCCGGGTACTGCTTCTGCGCCGGCGCAGCTGGAGACAATGTGAAAAGGTATATAATAACAGCTGACATCATTGACAAATATTATATTAAAGAATATATATATATATATATAATATATATATATATATATATATATATATATATATATATATATATATATATATATATATATATATATATATATATATATATATATATATATATATATATATATATATATATATATATATTTATATAGACTTAAATGCAGACTAGTCTAACCCACCTGGCGATGCTTGAACGTTGCTAATCACTTGTTTCCGAGGAGGCAACTTCGACTGAGTGATGACTGGAGCTCCTCCTGGTATAATAATTATATATTTTATATTTTACGTATTTAGCATGGTAGGCACAGAGAACTTAGTGTCAAGACACTACTTTTCTATTTGATAACGCGACAGTACATACATATTTTATCGGGCTAGTTGGGGAGAATTTGGAAGGTGTTTAAAAATAGGCTAGCTTATCAAAGTTCGCTTCAATCTCTTGTAAGATATATTTTTATAGCACTTGCTTTGATTTTAAAATGCTCTCTCCAAAACTTTGTTATATAATAAAAACAATTATGTAAAGTGTAATTTTTATACTAAAATATCTCATTTTTATTTTAATCATTCATCTCTTGCTGCAACAACAAGAGGCGTCCGCTCACCGACGGAGGCCCGCAGCTCGCACTGCGCGCCCGCGGTCCCGGCGCGGCACCGGCACGTGTAGTCGGAGCGCGACGCCGGCTCGCGCACGCAGCGCCCGCCGCGCGCGCACGGGTTGGGCACGCAGGGGTCCTGGCGAGGGAACAACGTTATAGGCCTATGCCTCTATGGTATCGCACACGCAATCTCTTGTCTATGACACACTTAGTTCTAGTGAACACAAGCTTCAGAGTACTTGAGGATGCTCCAGTATTGCATATTGACATTTCTTGTCTGGTGCCCTACCATCATTGTCTAATTTTGTCTTGCATAGGAGGGAAATGAAAATAACTCCTTTCTTAGAGGTTTCAGAGGCTGTCTCACTACATCTCGGTGGCCTCTGCACCAAATTTCAGAACCTTTTTAGGTACTTAAATTTTTAGTACGTAAGAAGGTTCTTAAACACTTTGAAACCGAAAGTAGTTATAGAGACTAGGTGTTTGTAACTTATTATAACTATTTTCGGTAATAAATTAAGGAGGTGGAAAGTTTCTTTCATATAAGCAAGAATTATAAAAAAAAAATACGATTATTAACTCTGGTAACGAAAATTGTACATTACGATTGAAATGTCTGAATAACTTTAACGAATGCACCGAAAGTCTCAAGTCCCAAGTCCTCACCGGTTCGTGAGCCCCGTCCTCCTGCAGCGCGTGCGCGGCGACGTTAAGCGCCGGCTCGTCCCCGCCGCAACCGGCGCGCGTCCTGGAGCTGCGGAGCGCGTTCACGAAGTCCACACGCTTGTGGTTGATCCATGCTTCTTTCAAACAACCTGATGAAGGAAATTTAATTCTATATATGTCATATTTCGTTCCGGTGTAGGAATTAATTATACATTTTCTTTAGGTTTATCCATCTAAATTCTTCTCCATATTATGAAGTCATGATTAGATGTTTCATCAATAAAATGCACCTTTGAAGCTAGTAATGTTCCTCAGATGCCATTTACTGAACGCGTCCTTAGCGACGTCGGACGGCACTCCGCCCACGAACATCGGCCTCTCCAGGCGTAAATACTCCTTGCTGCCTGGAAGCGGATGAAAAAATATAAAATAAAGGTAACCATTGATTTATTAGTACCCGAAATATAACCGAATGACAAATTAATTAGCTTTTAGAATTGTTCTTCCAGCTTTATCCAGCGTGAGTAGGGTATACAGAGAGGACCTAGAATTAAGATCATTCAGTGTTTCCAGAATTTGCTGTCTATCAGATTTGGATATCATGTGACCAATGACGGAAACGGTTCGATGAGATTTAAATTATATTATGAGATTTGAATTTGTGTTAGAACAAAATATTAAAAAACTAATTTTGATTGCCTATGATAAATTAAGTTAGCAGAGCTTCAAACCAGCACCTCTTAGAGATACCAAGTGTAAAATAATTGCCATTAAGCTCGATAAGAATTTAGAGAATGTATAGCTTTATTGGCAAATCCCGCTCAAATTTGTTATACATTTTCTAATTTATAATCTATATTATTTAAAAAATAATTGATTGGCAATAAAAAATATTGACTGGCAATTGAGTAACAGTTATTGGCAAAATGGTAAATTACTAAATTTCATAGTAGCTTTCTTCACCTTCATTTATAATAGACCTGGCGGGTCCGTCGTCCACACGTAACGTGAAATTCTTCTTAACAGCTATAAGTTCTGCCTTGTGGTAGTTACCATCTGATACCATTTCGAAACTGAAAATAATAAAAAAATTATATATACAAAGGATTAGAATCAGTTGTAAAATGGTGTAACTAATTTACAAAAAGAGAAAAAGTGGTATAATGCTGGAGGAAGTTAACGTATAAAACATGAGGACCTATAGAGGACATGTATGAAGAGGTAAATGACAGTAGATGAGGCGAAAGAGGTATGTATGGACCAGAGCGTTCGGCGCTTCATTCTTTCTGGCTACCTCGCTAGGGATAAACCGTCAATGTATGTATGTATGTATGTATGTATATATATTATATATATATATATATATATATATATATATATATATATATATATATATATATATATATATATATATATATATTATATATATATATATATATATATATATATATATATATATATATATATAAATCCTGGATTAAGTTGGAAAATGAAGAGTGTCCTCAAACAAAATTCTCTCTGACGTAGAAACAATAATTACAATTATATAATGATATTGTATCTCCGTCTCTCTCTCTCTCTCTCACTCACCTGTACATAGTGGAAGTGGGATGGTTGCCAACATCGTAGCTAATACGTATTCTGCCATTGAACAGTTCTACCGCGAGATGCTCGTTATCCCCAAAATACATGAGAACTCCGTGCAGCTGCTTTGTGCTGAACACTATGAGAAATAAATTATTTTTATAAATAAAGAAATAGAAAGAAGGTATTAGAAGAAGCAGAAGGAAAGAAGAGAAAATATATAAAATTAATTTTTACTTATCGCGGCGTCAGTGTATAAATGCGATAGTTGTGGGTCTTATATATGTAAGCATTAATAATTTAATTTTTTTCATTATTTTCATTTTATACCTCTCAAGATTCAATATCTTAAGAATTTGCTATACTATGACTATTTCCTTTTTTCTGGTTATTTCCACGTGTTAAACGACACAACTCTATATAGACCAGCGAAACAAAAATATATGTGTTCCCCTAAAAGAAGAATTACCTAATAAGGTAAAGCACAAGACCAAATAGGTAACGGTTAATAAAACAAAGGTAACGAAAAGCTCTTACCTAGAGTGACATTGGCCTGTGGGGCGGTGCGCAGAGGCTCCAGCTCTACGAGCGAGTCGTTGTAGTTGAATGTGAGGGACGTGAGGTATTCGCAGAGGCGACCTGCAATGTTGTCACTCACTCACTCACTCACACTTAATATTTACAAGGATCATTGATCAAAAATATAACCAAATCCTTTAATATTTAAATGTAGATCCAAAGCTTTAATATTTATTACTATGGAATTTTTTTTAAGAAGTTTTCATATATCTGGCTCGAAGGACCACGTTCAATTACATTCAATTATCCAGACACTTCCATCAAAGGAATAATTAAAAATTAATATTAAAAGACTTCACTTCACTTCACTTCACCAAAAGACTATAAAGAAACCAGGTAAAGAAGTTTCTATTACACTAGGTCTTTTTCAATTATTTCTATATAAATATATATTCCTTACCAGAGTAGCCCGGCGCGCACTTGCAAAGGTAGTCGGCGTGCGGCGCCAGCAGGGGGCGGTCCATCACGATGTCGTCCTGGAGACCAGGTACTGATATTTAATTACACACCCCATTTTAGTTTTACGCCTTGACTATTAAACCAAGGGATTTTTGGCTTCAATAGCTTCACGCTGTATCCCGCATGTAGCACGGTAGGCAGAGAGCAAACTTAGAGAGACTCTTCCTTCTCCACTTTCCGCTCAATTTTCAAAATATTGTGTGTTTAGTGGCGGAATTAAATGCCACCCTCTGCTTTATTACCATAGCGAAGAAATGATAGTAATTCAATTATTTATTCAATCCAATTCAATTCAATCTGTAAGTGCATTTTATTTACACGTTACTAAAATACAAGTAAAAATTTTATAATTATTTTTGTCCGTCTGTCTTTCCGTTTGTCAAGGCCAATCTTTAGAACCGACTTATAAAAAACCGGGTTCGGAAAAACCGTGTTCATCACTTCCCCCAGATAAACTATGGCATATAAAATGATATATTTTTTTAATTAATTATGTAAATCGAATAAAGTAAATCTGGGAACATCGAGCAAGCGAGTAAAGAAGTTTTCGGGTCGCTAGTAATGAATAAATAAAATCATTTGTATAAAGACATCGTCAGACATAATGTCGGCAGCATACGCACGTGCAACGCGACGGCGGCGGCGGGCAGGTAGCACACGCCGTGCACGCAGTCGTGGTGCGCGCACGGCGAGGTGCCCAGCGCGGCGTGCGGCGCCGCCTCGCAGTAGCGGCCGGCGTGTCCGCCCGCGCACGCGCACTTGTACTCGTCCAGCCCGTCCACGCACGTCGCGCCGTTCTGCGGGACATGGACTTACTCTTGTTACTCTTGTTACCAGAGCGAGGAATTCTGGGAATCGGTCAGACGCTGTCAGGCGCTCTTGGTATTTAAATAAAGAAAATTAAACAAAATTACACAACAGGCGGTATGTTCAGAAGGTCAATCAATCTATCAATCGATCGGTCAGGTATACATACCTGACACATATGATTGATACAGTCGTCGGCGTTGACGGTGCAGTTCTGCCCCGAGTAGCCCCGCGGGCAGGTGCACGTGTAGTGGCTGGTGTGGTCCACACACAGCGCCCCGTTGGCGCAAGGGTTGAACTGTTCTGTGCAGAAGGGGATCTTCTTCTCGCAGAATTCACCTGTTAGGTTAATAGATGAAATTGATTTATAAGATTTTTAAATGAAAACTAAACTGCATATATACAGCTACTTAATATCTCCAAATCAGTTGAAGATCATAAATAAAATTTATTTATTTAATTTCATTTCATTAATAATTAGTTAATGAAACATATATAAATCTTTGACAATAATTTTAGTTATCAGTGGATTGATTGATCAACCAAAAGATTAATCAATCAATCGATTGAAATTTTTTTATAATAAACACTTGAAAAAAAAAAAGCACTTCACGCTTTTTTCCGCATAAAAT
Organism: Dione juno; assembly: GCA_037127375.1. NCBI lineage: Eukaryota > Metazoa > Arthropoda > Insecta > Lepidoptera > Nymphalidae > Dione > Dione juno. The sequence continues at coordinate 594,556 of JAXRJS010000100.1, forward strand.
ACGGTAAACGAAGGGAATAGAACACTCCGTTTCCCGAATTCCGCCCTGTCTTCAAGACATTGCATGTTGATTGGTGAGCTTAACGCGTTGCCTTCCTTCATTCCCCGAGTGGGAATCGAACCCAGTTAACCGCTGCCTACTATCAGATGAAGCACTGTATTATAAATACATTTTCTATCAACCAATCCAGTACAAACCCATAAATCCAGGGGCACATTTACAAGTGTACCCCTCGAGATGATCGACGCAGGTGGCGTTGTTCTGACAGCGATGACCCTCGCAGTCGTCTATGTTCACCTCACAGCGGACGCCCGTGTAGCCGGCGTGGCAGGCGCAGCTATATATATAGGGGGTATGTGGTGTTATACAGGGCGTAGACTGAAGTACTTAAAGAGTATGGTGGGTTGGTATACTATTGATAATTTTAGTGTATACATGTGTGCGGTAGAAATAAATGTAGATCGAATCGAAATTCTTATATAAATGTTACAAATTTATACAAACCATAAATTATTACCTTAAATGACAATCATTTGGCAAGAGTTAAAATTATAAAAACATATTTCTTTACTTCATGAATAATCGATATAAAGAAGTGGCAGGTATGTACAATGTCCCTCACTTGTTTTCTTCATTTAGTTATTCATATTGCACAATATTTTTTTTTGCAAGGACAATACTGCAGTTTTCCACAAATGGTCTTGATAGTGTCATCGGGCGGGGGGAGACGAGTGTGTATCGTCCCCAGAGAATATAATGAGCTGGGTGGTAGCTCGGAGGATGATATATACCGTTGGTCATAGACAGGAGAGGCGCGGACTTGCCGTGAGCTAAGAGGGGCGCGTCGCCTGTTACGGCGACGCCGGCACATGCTAGGCGGGATCGACGAGCGTAATTTTCTGTCGTATTAATGTTTGGCTTCCGTCATGGGATCGTCGGTGTCAAGAAGGACGCTACGAGGTCGTACGTCGAAGTTAGTGGGTGTGGACGAGGAGCGTACTTAGCCGCTTCGATGATCAGGGGATTGAGCCTTTGCAGAACTCCATGAGCGATTTGCGTAGACCCACGTCCAATGCTATTTAGAAGGAACTTGTTTTTGACGTTCTGAAGGATATCTATGTAAGTGTATCGTGTGCGAACACTACGCAAATATTGCATGTCAGCTTGTTATTAAGTGACATTTTACTCCGATTGCAAACAAAAGGATCTATCCTCTTCAAAATGAAGTTGGCTTTGTTGCCCGCATACTTAATGTGGAGTCATAAGTAAAGCTTCGAATCTAGTATGACGCCTATGACGACAGCTGGTCGGCAGTGCTTTGCCGTCTTTCGGCTAGGATACAAGCGGGGCACTTCGTAATATACAGCGCGGTACCGTCGAGATGTCACTAGTGTGGAGCGCGTATAGAAGCGGAGAGAGGGACTCACTGGAAGCGGCCCTCCTCAAGCAGGCGGCAGGCCCCGAAGGCGCAGGGCGAGCCGTAGCAGGCGTCGATCTGGTGCTGGCAGACGTCCCCGTGGAAGCCACGCGCGCAGGCGCAGGTGAAGCCGCCGGCGGGCGTGGCGGAGCAGGCGCCGCGGTTGTGGCAGGGGTTGCGGTGGCAGCGGTCGCACTTCGCGACCACGTCCGCAGGCGGCTCGCCTGGAAAAAATGTTACGGGAAATCCGGTAGATTTTGTGGTAACAAATTGTTGTTGTCATTTTTATTTAACTGACAATATCTAAATATTGTCAGTTAAATATAAAAAATGAACGAGAAAAAAGTAAAAGTAGTTGAAGCAGTAATTGGAAAAATAGGTTCACTCTATATCCCACATATAAGGTAACCAGAGGGATCCCGGCATTGAGACATGGTCAAGAAATGGTCAAACAATCTATATTTACTAAAATCGTAAAGCTGACGTTCTCAGGAACAACAGATTTTTTTTATATGAGACTATATCGAGTATGGGCCACTGTACCTCTACAGACGAAGGAGCTGGAGCTCGTGCTCAGCACCAGCTTGTCTCGCATGGGCGCGGGCTCGGCACAGCGCGCGATGCCGGCCTCCACGTACTCGCCCGCGACCTTCACCCACTCCGACAGCCAGCGCGCCGCGCAGTCGCAGTACAGCGGGTTGGAGCCCAGCGCGCTGCGGGACACGGCCGTGTAATACGAGTGGCGGAACCAGGACTTACAGTGGACTAAAGCGACTTACACGTGGGATATGGACTCCAGATCCCGGAACACTCCGTCGGCCAGCATCGAGATGTTATTGCCGTGGAGAGAGAGCACTCGAAGCTGCGTCAGGCCTTTGAGGGCATCCCGCTGAGACATGAAGAAAATTATAATAAAAAAAAGCTCATCATGGTAAGCAATTATTTCATAAATATACTTGTAGGTATACTTTTTTTAATTTAAGCTAATTTTTTTAATTTTGAAAAATAAGTAAAGAGAAAAAGAAGAAGAAAAAGTAAATAAACGGTCTATTTTTTCTTTGACAATGTATATTTCTTTTTCTGTACCTAATATAATATTAATAGGATTTGAACCCAGTTACCTAGTCGAAGTCAAAAAATTTAAAAAATACCTAAATTTTCAATGACTAGAGGGATATCAAAATTGAGCCAGCATAGCTAGATTTTCATATACAGGGTGGAGTAAATAAGCAAAAAAAATTATATCAATTAAAATAAATTAAAAAAAACTGACCTGTACACATCTCAGTCTATTGTAGCTGACGATTAAAGTTGACAGTTTCGTCAGGCCTTCAAATGTGTTGTTGGAGAGAACGCTTATCTTATTATTGGACAAGTCCAGGCGAGTCAGTTGCGTCAGATGCCTTATTTGATCTGGCGATATAGTTGTTATTTCGTTTGATTCTAAATATCTGGAACAAATGTCGGGTAATGGGTAAATGGTAGTGGGATTGGTGCTTTCTTGAGTCATTTTTGTTTTGTTGACAAAAAAACAAATAAATAATTAAGTTTTCGCTATAAGCAAATGACCGTCAAATTAAATAGGCATAACCCAAGTTCCTTGATTACTCACAACTCGGTGGTGTGGGGCGACAGGCGCGCTGGCAGCGCAGCCAGGCGAGCGCGCGCGCACCGCACCACGGTGCCGGCGCACGCGCAGCCCGCGGGGCAGTAGTCGTCCGGCAAGCAGCCTTTGTCCTCCGCTGGGAAAAAATATATATTTTTAACAGTGTTTTATTCCACACTGAGAAAAGATTTTGAAATATGCTTTCGATCATATTTTACTTTCTTGTATGTATGAAAAGTGTTTTAATATACTACAAATATAGGAAAATATTTGTGTTACTGAAACAAAATATACTTGTATAATATCATTGTTTTTTTTCATTTTCATTTCATCATTCATATATATATATATATATATATATATATATATATATATATATATATATATATATATATATATATATATATATATATATATATGATATTTTATAATATTCATTGAGAATTCACTTCGACAATGTCACGTTATATGGAGAAAACACGAAGTATATTGTACTGTAAAAAAGCAGACAACAATAGACAATTATAGAATATCTAAATTTAAACTTGACAGACAGATAGACGGACAAACCGTCTGTTGAACGATCTGATCGTATAGGTTTTAGTTGCTTCCCTTTTAATGTACGAATCTAAAACAAAGCATTGTACTACAAACAAATGTTTTTTAGGTCCTTACTACTTACGTGTGCACTTAAAATCAGCAAGCTCCAAATGATGCAGCTCGGTGCCCCTCAACGACGGTGGCTGAGAGCAGCTCGCTCCAGTGGAGAGTCTCCGGGACCTCAACCACACGCTCACCCACGAGATGTGGCAGGTGCAGTGGAATGGGTTGTTTGTCAAAGACCTGTAGTTAACCATTCAGAATTATAATATATGATGTTCTACATACATACATACATACATACATACATACATACATACATACATACATACATACATACATACATACATACATACATACACACATACATACATATCATGGGAACGTATCAAATTAATTGTAAGCGGTTATTCTTTTCATTTACTCCCAGTCTTAATAGCGGAACTAAACGCCGCGCCTAATTTTACCAGAGCAAGGAAATAAATAATAATTGTATCTTCTTCATGGGGATCAAACCCGCTACCGTCGCTTTTAGAGTGAGACATGATAGCCTCTGAATATTTTAGCCTATGAATATTTTAGCCTCTGAATATTTTAATTCTAACCCACCCACTGTGACATGATAGCCTCTGAATACTTTATCTATCTATACATATAAATTGGAGTGTCTGTTTGTGTTTGTCTAATTATTTACACGTTACTAACATATAATAACATTTTAAAATTTTTCTCTCTGTCTGTCTTTCTATTTGTCCGGTCAAATCTCTGGAACAGCTGAATCGATATTTACGGGACTCCCTAGAAGATAGAAGAGGGTGTGGAGTAACGCTTAGGCGATTTTTTATTTCGGCACTTCTGGGGAAAGAGATTTATGCGAAGAAATAAAATGTAACAAAAAAATTATGAGTACAATAGTCCGAGAACAGGTCGATAGTGTCCCATGAAATGAATGCCTATAGAATACTTACAAGGACGTCAGCAAATTGAGATGATCGAACGATCCCGGCGTGATACATCTTATCTTGTTATCAGTTAGCGATCTATAGGAAAAAAAAAACGAACAAAACATTAAATACATTAAATATTCCAGAATATTTTGTGCAATAATATAGATTATTGAATTAAATATAAAAAAAATATTTAAGAAGTTAATAAATCTTGATAACCCCTATATTAATTATCTATACAATTGATAACACTACAGACAACTGAAGTATTGTTTGTCAAAGTTTCAAAAAGAAAAGACTCTGGAGATTCTGTTGTCACGCGTTGCCATAGCAACGTGTACGTCACTCCACACAGTAGTGTACAAGTATATTGTCACACATATATGTGCGTGTTCTAGTATTTCAATTTTTTTTTCATTTCACGCTGTATCCCGCATACCTATAGCAGGGTAGGCAGAAGAAATCCAGTGTAAAGACACTACGTTTCACGTTTTAGTAAGACCCTGAAAACCTATTTGATTTTTTTTTTTGACATTAACTGTAAACCCAATACTAAAAGCATATATTTTAAAATATTAGCAATTTTAGAAATTAGGTATATTTGCGAAATGCAGCACTAGGCTTAGCTCCATAACATGTGTGTAAAGATTTTTTTTAACTCTCGAACCGCAAATATTTTGTATATTTATTTTATTTATTTAAATTATTTCCAATGCATTATTTGAAATATATTGACTCTCTGCTCTCCGTTACCGTACAAAGTGTATGTATGACACTTTTCATACTATTTCGTTCATTCAGTGTATATTAAAAGGAGTCCAAAGATTTTCCTTCTCGTATATATTATTATTTATTATTATTTGTAAACAAACTTAATTTTTTTACACGATGTCATAATATCCAATACAAGTAGATCAACGTTGTTAATAAATAAATCCTTTACTACCCTCCAAAATTGAGCGATATTAAATTCTCTAAATTCAAGACATGCGAATGCATACTTAAAGCGTACTTGCTGGTATTTTTTAGCTTCACGCTGTATCCCGCTAATAACAAGAAGAACCTGCTCTCAAACCTATCCATTTCTCACTTCCTACCCGAAATAGAAACATTGTGCGTTGAGTGGCAATTGCGGAATTTAAGCATTTGGCGGAAATTTGGCGGAATTTAAGTCCGCAAGTTGGTCACATTGTTATGTCAAAGCGGAATAACAAGAATAAATTCCAAGCTTCCATATATATCTAATTCTAAATATGGAAATAACACTCACAGCGTGGTAAGACTGTGTAATCCAAAGAACATTTTGTCGGTGACCGTCTGCAGCGAGTTGCCGTCGAGGAGCAGTTCTTGTATGGACGCGGCGCCGTCGAATGCATTGTCCTCTATCAAGGTTATACCTAGAAGGAGGATTTGAGAAATTTAAAAAAAATATATTATTTACTAAGCCAATATAAAATAGTTTCCCGCTTTTTTTTTATATAGCAATATAGGCGGAGGAGATCTAGTGTTAAGACATTCCGTTCTCCATTTTCCACTCAATTTTCAAGAACCCATGGAATCCATTACCAACGCGTTCACAGTCAGACGCTGTGCTGCTGCGCCACGTGAGCTTTATATATAAAAGCGCCGTTACATTATAAAATACCTTGCAAAAGTATAATACGGTATAGTACGGTAGAGTTTTAACTATCATTTTTCAATACCAAGTTAAATTTATCGACGGATTACAATGACGCTATATAGATATTATTCACATTAACAATTTATTATAATTCAGTTTTAAAAAAAATGTACATAAATCTATACTTTCTATAGTAATACTAAAAAAGTGTAGTTTTTTTTTGCATCACGACAATCTCAGAAACTACTCGTTTGTATTTGAATCTGGAGTCAGTTGTTGAGCACTTAGAAAGAAAAAAAAGCCACAGCCACAAGCCACAAGGGCGAAAGCGGAGGTGAAAGCCAAAGAATTATTGATGTCTAGTCAACCATATTAAATAAATATATTAATAATTTTTAAAGTATTAATCCACACTAAGGATTGAAAAAAATTGCAGGATTCGAACCCGCGCCTCATGGAAACCGTCCAAGCGCGCTGACCACTAAGCCATGCGTTCTTAACCTCACCTCTTCTTTAAGTATTTTTTTAAATATAAATTATGTATTTATAATACCATATTTATTGTATGTATGTCTATTTAAGTGTATAATATATACCTTTATATGTTTGTATGTACATGGTAACCTCTTATGTATTTTTTTTATTTATTTATATATGTGTGTATCTATGTGTATATAAAGGTATGTGTATGTATGTATATCTATATAAATTATTATATATGTAAGTATTATTAGTATATTTATATATAATACCTAAAATATTAATCATAATGGTTGCCTGGAAGAGATCGCGTTCAGCGATAAGGCCGCCATTGCACATAATATACACATATAATTCTGTTTGTGTATATATATTTTTTTTATATATTTTTTTTTATATATTTTTTTTATATATTTGTATATATTTTTTTTTGTTCAATAAAGTATTATTATTAATATTATTATTATGTAAGCACATACCGTTGTTCCGTAAATCCAATTTAGTGAGGTCTGGCAGTCTTCCGAAAAGACCATCGGACTTAATCTGTCCCAAATTATTGTCTGGCATTATTCTGGAAATAAGAAAAAATCAAAAATAATTATATTAATAATTGTTAAACAAATTTACTCCACATTGCGTAATAAAACATACTTTCTTTAGCTTCACTCTATATCTAACTACCCTAAGTTAGAGGGACTAGTGTTTCCTCTAGAATTCGAGGCATTTTGTGTTTTATTTCACTGGGCGGGAATGGAACCCACAAACTTCACATTTACAGTCGGATGCTGTGAGTGTGTGCACTCGTAAATCGTATATGCATATTGTTTTCTTGTGTGTGTAGTTAAAGATTTGAGGGAAGTCTTAAAAATAAAGCAATAATTCATATTATTTATGTATATTAACATCTTTTAATTTTAATTTATTTTCTTTTTTAAATAAGACCGATATCGCAGTTATTGTAGATTTAATAATTCTGGGTAAAATAGATGCACCCTACGAAAGAAATTAACGAAGGATAGAATCTCGTACGCTCGTGCTTCAAGAGACTGTAGACCTCAATATTTAATATTAACACAATAGATGGACACCAAAAACCACTCTAAAAAAATAGCAGTAGTTTCTAATTATACAAAGCTCTCACAGCGCATAAGTGGTGAGAGGCAGGTCTCGCGGCAAGTCGGCGAGAGCGGCGCGCGCGCACGCCACGCGCACTCGGCCGGGCGGGGAGCGAGCGCACGCGCACGCGGCGGGGCACGGCGGCTCGTCGCCGCAAGTGTCGGGCGCATCCTCGCCGGCTATAAACAATCAATAAACGTAAACGCGATAGTAGTGATGGTGTAATTTTCACTAAGATGAATGAATTATTTTCATTAACTTGTTCTAGTAACTAGACAAAGCGCGGCAACGAGTTTCGCTACTCATCAAATGGGAGGGAGTTGGTTTGCGGAGTGTCTCAACACTAGGTTCCCTCGGTCCTCTGTTGTACTAAATTTTATATTTAAATATTTAAAATATTTAAATATAAAATTTACTTTTGTTTTCTATATAAAAGAATATATTTCGTTGTATTATGCTTTTTTTTTTAAGAAATCATAAATTATTGAAATTGAGACTTGGGTCACTTTATTCTAACAGATCCATATATATGGATATGCATATTGATGGGTGGAACTCCAACAGAGCCAAGGTACTAAGATGGTGCATTCCCCCGAATGGGAATCGAACATGTTTAATATATGTATATATTATAATATCAATACTCACGTTTGCATTTGAAGTTCTCCTCTCGTAACGCATCGATTCGCTTCCTGTTCATACGCTTTGGAGAATCGCATTTCGCTCCGGACGTTTCTATCGGGTTCTTCCTCAAATATGCCGCCAGCCACCTCAGAGAGCAGTCGCAAGAAAACGGGTTTCTGCCCAAGTGCCTAGAGAAGAAAAATAAATATTGAAAATTCTAATATATATTGTACTTAAAGAAAACATATAAATTTGAACGCTGCCTGATTTGAACCCGCGTCTCATGGAAACTGTCCAAAAGGAGCGGGTTCAAATGGAAACTGTCCAAGAGGAGCGGGTTCAAATGAAAATTGTCCAAGAGGAGCGGGTTCAAATGAAAACTGTCCAAGAGGAGCGGGTTCAAATGGAAACTGTCCAAGAGGAGCGGGTTCAAAAGGAAACTGTCTAAGAGGTGCAGGTTCAAATAAAAACTGTCCAAGAGGAGCGGGTTCAAATGGAAACTGTCCAAGAGAAGCGGGTTCAAATGGAAACTGTTGAAGAGGAGCGGGTTCAAATGGAAACTGTCTAAGAGTTGCAGGTTCAAATGAAAACTGTCCAAGAGGAGCGGGTTCAAATAAAAACTGTCCAAGAGGAGCGGTTCTAAATAAAAACTGTCCAAGAGGAGCGGTTCCAAATAGAAACTGTCCAAGAGGAGCGGGTTCAAATGGAATCTGTCCAAGAGGAGCGGGTTCAAATGGAAGCTGTCCAAGAGGAGCGGTTCTAAATAAAAACTGTCCAAGAGGAGCGGTTCCAAATAGAAATTGTCCAAGAGGAGCGGGTTCAAATGGAAACTGTCCAAGAGGAGCGGGTTCAAATGGAAATTGTCCAAGAGGAGCGGGTTCAAATGGAAACAAATCCCACTGCGTTCAAATCTTTATGTATTTTTCTCTGTGTCTAAAACGAAAATTTTACTTATTTATCTATGTAAGACATACTACTAATTAGTGTAATAAGTTCAACGTGATGCTCTTACCAACATAAAAATCATAATAATTAATTTATTTTAAATCATAATAATTAATTTATTTGTACACCACATTACAAAATATCAAAACAATTTTATATATAAATAAACAATATAAAAAAAAAATATGTCCAAAATGCAAAATTATGGCTTTGTAGTCTCTAGATCTACAGATAACCTTTAGGGCTAAAAAGAAACATTTTAAAGCGGGAAATATATATATATATATATATATATATATATATATATATATACATATATATATATATATATATATATATATATATATATATATTATATATATATATATATATATATATATATATATATATATATATATATATATATATATATGTATGTATATATATATATTAACGTGTAATATAAGTACTCACAATGTTTGTATGCCAGTGAGTGAGTCGAATGTGCCATTTTGTAGAGTCCGTATATTGTTGTCATAGAGAGACCTGGATAGAGAGAAAATTAAATAAAAACAAAAAATATTTTTGTAAATGGATTAAAAAAGAAAATGTAACGTCATCTGACTGTATACGCGACGGTTGCGGGTTCGATTTCCATGACAGCATATTATTTGAATATTTTAATCGTTCTTATAGCAAAAGAAAGCTCGGGAAGAAAGCCGACACTCTACACACAATGCCCCACAGCTCGTCACCTACGCCACTACATCATACCTATGCTTTCGTAAAGTATGGGTTATACAAAGATAATTTTGTTATTCATCTGATATTATACAGGTTGACTATACTTGAATGCAAATAATTTAAAAAAATCGACGAAGCGCGGCGTAGAGCTCCGCCAGTTAGACGTCATGATTCTAAATTAGTGTAGAGATTAGGTAACCGAGTGTTTAGACACTACACACTAAGTGTCTGCATACCCTGCTATATATGGATGTCATATATATCATGAATATTCAATACTGGACCGTTGCGGTGCAGAGGCACAGCGTCTGCTTGTAAAAGTGACGGTTGCAGGTTCGATTCTCATGAGGGGAGAATGCAATGTTTTCATTCACTTCGCTCTGGTTACAATGCAAAAAGCGCAGCGTTGAGTTCCGCCACTCAGCATGCAATGCATCGAAAGGCTGAAAGTGGGAACGGAGTGTTTTAACACTAGGTTCCCTCTGCCTACCCTGCTACATGCGGGATACAGCGTGAAGCGATAAAAAAAAGTGATCTATACTTACAATAACTTAAGACTTTGTAGATCTCTGAACGTATCTTTACGTACACAAGTGATTTCATTTGAATTTAATAATCTGGAAAAGAAAAAGTATATATATATATATATATATATATATATATATATATATATATATATATATATATATATATATATATATATATATATATATATATATATATATATATATATATATATATATATATATATATATATATATATATATATATATATATATATATATATATAAATTAATAAATTATTAGTATTATTAATTTAGTAAATACTGCTATTTTTAAATTAATCACTTACAGAAGCTGTAGCGATGTTAGGCCATGGAATATTCCAGATGGTAGATCTTTTATTTTATTTCCATAGAGGACTCTGTAAAATTAAATTAGAAAATAAAGTCGATTCAAGTTCCAAAAAACTCTGCCACTCATATAATAGCAGATTTACAGAATATTTTTTAATTTAGAGTATATAAAAGATATAAAAAAATTCATACAATAATATATGTGCAGCACAATGTAGGGTATTTTAAAAAATGTATAAAAATTTAAACGAAGCGGGACTCGAACCCACGCGATATTTAGTATAGGATAGCACAAAAAAATTTAAGATACTAATTTATTTATTTTGATATAAAAAAATCTTAGTTGATTTTTTTTGCATGCAGTACCTATATGTATATATATATATATAGCTAAATAGTTAAAATGCCAAACAACATTCTACACATCTACGTATAAAAGTCAAAGAGACGCGGATTCGAGCCCCACCACAAAAATTAATAATATAAATTAATAAAATGTACAAATTTTTAAAGAACAGATAAAAAATACTTACAGAGAAGTCAAATGCGTCAGTCCGTTGAACGCGTCGGCCGCCATCTTGACAATTTTATTATTTGACAGATCAATTCTGGCAACTCTCTTGACAGCTGAAAACGCGCCAGCACCCACCTCCGTTATCTCGTTCTGTTCTAAGCGACTGAAAAGAGAGAGGGGGAGAGAGAGCCATCTTTAAATTTTGTCCATTACCAAGATATTGATATTAAAAAAAAACATAAGGCATTTAAAGGCTGGTAAGACGGAGAACGGAGTGTCTTAACACTAAGTTCCTTCTAACTATCCTACTATATACAAGACTTAAATTAAACGGATTTGAATCAACGTCCTTTGAGTGAAATTATTTCCTTACTTACATTTCAGTGGCTCTATGCGGTATGGTAGTGGGTAGCTCAGTGAGCAATTTCTCCCTACAGTCGACTGTGCCGTCCGGAGAGCATCTACAGGGCGGTGGACAACGCGGTTCTGCTGAACACTCCGTTGTTATTGCTGTTGTGGGTCCTGAAAATAAATTATTTGTAAGTATAATAATTATAATATATAATAAGTCGCCATTTTGTGCACTGTGTTCCCATTTTGAATAAATTACGTGTTAATTAATTGTAATTAACTAGCCGGACCTGAGGTAAATCTGACTGTAGTTACAATAGGCTATATCGTTAGATGGGCTAGCAAACACAAAACCTATTAAACACTAGTATACATATAATGTAAATAATATATACGGACCTGTGCACGTTAGTTCGTGTGCATCTAGCTCCGTGAGTAAGGCTCCTCTGAGTGTAGCGGGTGCTTGGCATCTGGAAAACAGAAGATTATTAATTTTTGCTCTGCCTCTAATAATAGTACGGAGGAAATAGAGAAGAGGAATATTCTTAATGTAACTCTCCAAGTGGGATTTGAACCCCTAATCATCCATATGACATGAAACTATTATTATTCTGTAAAGATATATTGTTTTCAATTTCCACCAGTAAGCTTTACGCTGTATCACGCATATAGCAGGGTAGGCAGGGGAAACCTCCGCTCTCCGCATTCCGCTATGTGGTATTGCGTGTTCATGGGTGGTACTCAACGACGCGCTTTTTGTCTTGTTACCAAACCAGTGGGATACGAACCCGGAACCGTGGCGATTACAGTTTTGATTCCATATGTCCCTATATTTGCCTACATACTGCAATGCAATGCGTCATAACTATTTATTTTGATTTTAAAAAAAGTCTAAGCCTTAAAGCGACTGTATATATTTATTTGGTCGGTCCACTTTAAATCTCACCTAGCTCCAACACCCTGTATACCAGCCGCCCTGACAGCCGCCGACAGACGTGCAACGCGACAGTCGCACACGACAGGATTGTCGGTCAGTCGCAATGTGTGCAGACGCGCGACAGACGCAGCTTCCAGGGATAGGTAAGTCAAGTTGTTGTTGTTTAACGTTCTGGAAGAAATGAAGTATTATTAATATATCAATATCTAGAGATATTTCCAGGGGGGAGTGGGGGGAAGGAAGGGGGAAATGCCAAGAATTTTGAAATTAAAATTTTTGAATAATCTTGTGTATATTTTTATTTTTGTAATTTTTTATATCAAAAATTTTTGAATGTCAGTCAAATATTATATATAATATCATTTTTTAATGTCAGTAAGTCAGACGTCATACTACGCCCCATTCGATATACTTACAACAATAAGTATGTGTGTATGTATGTATGTATGTATGTATGTATGTATGTTAATACCCTATATCTAATTATATTTTTATAGCTATATGTCACTTACAAAACTTCCAAGCTTTTCAAGTTTTCCAAAGCTTTTTCGTCAATACATTTCAACTGATTCCCATCCAAGTGTAAACTTTTCAAAGCAGTCAGACCTCGAAATGTCCTTCGGCTGATTGCGGTAAGTTCATTGCGGCTTAGGTCTCTGGAAATTAAAAAAAGTATTAGCTGTCTCTTTCTAACGTTAGCCAAAAATATATCTCTCCTTTTCTTTCTGATTGAAATCTATATTATATATATTATGTTTCTCTTTTTAATTGCTTTAGTAAATAGAGATAGACTGTATATAGATTAGGTACAAATAATAATTTCAATACGTTAATAATCTTAAGTTATATTAAATATATGAGAATAGAATATAGTCTGGAAATAAAAAAAAATGTTAATAATCCTAAGTTATATGAAATATATGAGAAGTCTGTAAATAAAAAAAAATAAAAAAAATTGTCGTCTTTTAACATAAATTACTACTATTATGAAACAAATGAAAACGGGAATGAATAGATTACAATGAATTCAAATTTAAATTTATTTTTTTTTACTATGAACACTTTACCCAACTCTCTGAGCAAGAACCAGCCCACAGTGCGGTGTTAAACCTCACAAGTAATCTCTCCCTTTACTGACTGTCTGACAGAGAACGTAGAAGTCGGTAATTTGACATCTGTCAAATGACATTTTGACAGATGTCTTAAGTTCTAGGTAAGTTCTAGGAAAGTATTAACATAAGAAACGTTTTCTCCCAATTACAAGAACGGTATAAAATGAGACTTAAATTTTACATAATCCACAAGCAAAGTAGCAAGCTACAACTTGTCTCTGATAAAATACAAAACAAACGGATAGAAAAAGATATTTTATATATTATATATATTATTTTATTAATAAAATCCGTCCTTTTTTTTTTGTGAGTTTAATGCTGTTAGCCCTATTGGCCTTGACAGCGACACCGGTTGGGGAGGGAAGAGGCTACTCTGCCCCTGAGAAGTAGTAAGCACTATCGTGTCTGCTGGAGAGGAAACGTCGGCGGCAAGGGCGTCCCCTGCGGGACTCGAGCCTCGGCTTGCGGCCGACGAGAGGGCTGGGGGATGTTCCCTATTCTTAGCAAACCAGCCGCGACCTGAAGACGCAGCTGGAGAAACTTAGACTAATCTGCAGGGACCTAGCAGTCCAAAACCGCTGGACCCAGTTACGGCAACGTGCGGTCGGGCCGTCAAATATGCTGGACTTCGTCGTCGTTTCCGTCGACGGCGGTGTGAGTGTCGTGTATGTGTTTTGTGCTTTCTACCTACATATGGAGCACTAGCAAAATAAAATCCGTGAAACAGACGGGTGTTAATAAGGGAGGACGAGGGTACTAATACAGTACAAACAAGTTAATAGCTCTCGAAAATTTATTTTTAAGGGGGGGGGGGGGGAGGATGTAATTCATTACTTTTTACCACCCCCCTAAGGACATGTAAAACGGAAATTAGGAACCTCTGCTCTCCTTAAAAATGGTCGTAAAAGATTTTTTTTAATAAAAAAAACACATTTACCACATATTTTTAGCAGTTAAAGTGAAAGACAGACACTCAATGCGCGTCTATCTCAGAAACTATTGGTTAGACTATTATGTGTCGGATAGCCCAATCATCGAAGAAGACTATAGGCTATAGGCTATATTAAAGAACTGTATTCGTTCCAACGTAAGCCACCGTGCTCCTGTCAGAGCTACCTGGTACATTTAGAATATGTCAGACGCAACTGTCAGTAATTTCTTTTTTTTTACACGAGCGAAGACGCAGTTAAAGGCTGTCAAGTATGGAAACTAATATTAGGAATTACAGATAAACGTAAATATTGTAATTAAATAATTTTAATTAATATATCTATGTCTGTACACAAATTTATTGTTAATTTAAAGTCACATGGAGAGCTATCATCAAATTTCATCAGAATCGGTTGAATATTTAAAAAAAAAACGTTTTCTGATTGATCAGTAGTAATTAATAATATTATATTTTAGTTATAGTTACAAATTTGACCTAGTTTATCTATATAGTTGAGCTATACTAAACCGCCGATATAACGCCTAATTGTTTTTTTCATAGATGCTATTGTAGCAAAGCATATGCTACGGTTGTGGGTTCGATTCCCACTCGGGAATAGAATATTTTAATTTTATCGCTCTGCAAGACGACATAGCACGGCGTTAAGTTCCAAAACTCTATACGCAATGTCGCGAAAATTGAGTGGAAAGCGGATAAGAGTGTCTTAACACTAGGTTCCATCTGCCTATCCTGCTACATGCGGGATAACACGTGAACCAGTTTTTTTATATGATATAATATATATATGTATATATATATTTCTGTAGTTCGTACATTTGAGTTCAGGCCACGAAGCTCTTGGCACGCGATCGTTAAAATTTCACGAACTCCAAACTGTTCAGCCAGATGGATAAGGCTTTTGAATTTTTTATCTAGCTTTGCTATGTTCTTTCTAAGAGAAATATATTAGTGCTGAGACACTCCGTTCTCTATGTAATCTCTCCGAGTAATAGAACCCAACAATTCTAATTTTTTTTAATAACTTATTTGGGATCGCTTCTACAGCCTTTCTTTTTAAGCAATATTGTCAGCCCTGTAAGTAGCAATTGACAGATCTGTCAGATTTGAAGGTATAATCGTTATTTAACAGTCAAAAGTATGGCGTCCGTTCCATGTCCATCTAAGACTTCCATCTTAGATCTTAAAATATTTAATAATTTTTAAAATAATAATCTATAATTTCTTGTAAAGTTCACATTACTACTTTATAATGTAATATAGGAGAGCATTAGGAAAGGTTTTTCCGAAATATCAACAGATAATGAGAAAAACGAGAGAGAAGTTTTATATAATCCAAGGCTCAAGCTCATACATATATACATATAAACATATACACATATATATATAATACAAATGAGTGTAAGTCAAACAATTAATATTCCATAGTGAAGGTAATAAGATAATTAATATTAATTAAATCAAATCGTATCCATAATGTGCTATCCCTCAGGGTATCTGTCGAAAATTGCTAGCTATCTGTTTCGTCTGAATAATTAATTGCGTTCTCGATTGGGTGGCGCTACCCTGTCGAGTTGGAAATTGTGGATACGGCGTTTTGATGTGTATGTAAATATGAGATTTGTATGAAAATGTATGGTTGGTTTTTTAATAATGTCTATAATTTGTATGGGATTTTATACAGTATAGATAGAAGCCATGCTTGCCCCGAATTAGAAATAGTGCACGTTCATTTTTTCTTTGCTTCGCTCTTGATTCCGCACATGGTAGGGTAGGTAGAGGTAACCAACCGTAGAAGTCTAGTGTTAAGACACTCCGTTTCACGCTCTCCGCCCTTCGAGCGAAACTTCAACGCCCGCACTTTGCCTTGTCACCAGAGCGAAGAAAATGAAAATTATTCAATCTTCCCTCATGGGAATCGTACCCACAATCCGTCTCATTTACAGGCAGACGCTGTGCCTCTGCGCCTAGACGGTCCTCCTTTTTAATTATAATAAGCAAATTATATGGTTAGGCCCAATATGTTAAGTCAGAAACACTTTCTATAAAAAAAAAGTAAGCTTCATAATGTGTCTAACATATAGCACGGGAAACTCCCTAGTGGTAAGAGTCCACTCTCCATGGAACACACTGTACATGGAACCCAAAAACCCATAGCGCTTTTCCACTGCGCCACGACGGCCTCAATTTAAATACCATCTACAGAATACCATCTCCATACATTATAAGTTATTGTAACATTCGCTGGCGGAAATCAATTACTCTATTGTTATATATATTAATATTTGATGAGAATTGGACGTCTTTTGTTCTTTAAGTGTGATACAAGGTACGTTTACTTGGCTTCGTCTATTATTTGGCCTGTTTAAATTATAATATTTTATAGCTAACACACATATATTATTAACACACATATATTATATATTATGTACAAGAAGTTCTGGTTATTAATTTGCTTTTATTCTATCTATTAGCTTCTACTCTACCAATGTCTACGCCCCTGTGTGTATGTATAAATATAACCTTATATATAACCTTATATATAACCTTATATATATTACTATAAAATAAAGAGGAAAGTATTGTATGTTTGTTTGTAATGAATTAAATCAAAAACTAGTACTACTAGACCGATTTTGATGAAATTTGAAATGGAGAGACCTTAAGCCCCAATAAGTAACTTAGAGCTTGCTTAAGCAATGTTTAACTTACCATGAAGCTTAGTTATTTTTTCAGAAAACGCTTGTATTCATGGTTGTGGAATCGAAAGCTAACGAAAAGAGAGATTTCTCTCAATATCTCTCTTTCTATATATACGATCAAAATAGTTTTTTATATAATTAACGTGAATTCCCCTACCAACACGAAACAAGTATTTGTTTATATCAAAAGCTAAAGCTCTATAGTTACCGGAAGTGGTTAGAAGGACCTGCACTTATTTTTAGGCGCAGTGGGTTAAGACTTGCCTCATTATAATGACACCTCTAAAGTTTCTAAGCGGTCATTTACACATATCCTAGAATGAACGAATGAACGAATGCTAGGTATATACCTAGTCGTATTTATACTTACATACAAAAATCTTATATTATATGTTGACTTGAATCTACTACCTCCGCTATAATGGACTTGTAGCTTCCTGTACCTACAGCGGTGTAGACAGAGAGAACATAGTGTCAAGACACTGTTCCTCGCTTTCGAATTCTAGATTTTAGTCTTTAATATAATAATATTTAATATATATAACCTTGTTTAAGAAAAATAATTATATTTTTTAATTACAACAAAATGTACATTATTATTATTTTAGTTTCATTGAACTAAGTAAGCTGTCATGGTGCCGCAGCACATCGACTGACTGTAAACGCGAAGGTTCTGGGTTCGATTTCCGATTGAGAAAAAAAAGTATATATATATATATATATATATATATATATATATATATATATATATATATATATATATATATATATATATATATATATATATATATATATATATATATATATATATATATATATATTTTCAACAAGGGAAAAACGCTTCGTCCGTAATAGACTCTAACACTTTCCTTGGTTCCCTTTTAATCTATAAGCCAGAAGGATTTCACCGTTCTGATTGAACAATGTATTAAATGCGTTAAATGCGTTTGCGTTAAATTGCATAAGTAATATTTATTTTTTCTTTAATATTGACGTAGACTTTAAGACCGCCTAGATAAATATACAATATCTTACAAGAACGTACACAAAACTACTAAACTGCATGTATGCCGCCATTTGCTTTCCACTTGAACAAGATGGCGGCACACAAGGGCGTTAATGCATTTCAAGTTGGCGTGAAAACAAAGGAAGCATTGAAAATGGCAATTCGATGTGTTCAAGTGCTTACTATGTTTGAAGTGGGATTATTGTAGACACTAAATAGCATTATAAAATGAAAATTTTGCGGAGAGATTCCGATAAAAAAAACAAAAAACTTTTTTTTTAAATATTTAATCGCTTCACGCTGTATCCCGCAAATATATCGCATCCCGCAGTGTTTAAATTATTTCACGTCAATCACGTCGATGTAACCCACTAGGACGCTACCTAGGACACTAACAGTAAGTATATAAATATATATCTTTCGATGGAATATGAATCTACAGTCTTCATATTTCGCCATTTTTTTAAGTGGACAAGCAAAGACAGGCAGCGTGGCTAGTGTAGTATAAATTTTGTCGTCTAACACATCTTCCCCAATTAGTGTCTAATGGCAGTAGCGAGAGTCACTTTGCGGAGTGCCGCAGTATTAATTACTAATTACGAGCATTTCCTCAAATATCTTAGTCGAGTTAGACTGAAATATTATTTTGCATCTGTGGAAGAACTTTGGTACTATACGTTATGGGTGCGGGTTCGGTTTTTGCTCGAAGTTCTAATGAAATTATGCTTTTTGGAAAGGTTTTCTTTTGGTTTTTAGGTTTAGTACCTAACTAAAACTCGTTCGTGTGAGAGCTTTTTTTGGGCTTAAGGGCTAGATTACCTCTACCTACTCTGCTATATGGGGTAAATTGGGTAGGCACAGGTTCGAATCCCACTTGATTTACATTTTATTTCTTACAAAATATTTTATTTCTTTGCATGTAAATAATTTTAAAACAAAGCGACTTAGATATTTATATATATAGGGCCTCCATATTGACATATTAAAAATATTAGTCATAATTTGAGCAAAATGTCACTGTTTTGGTATAGTAAGGTATATTTGTTTGACAATGACAAATATACACAATATATGAGGTACTAACTCTTTTATATATGAGAGGTATGAAAGCAAAGGCGCTTCAGTCCAAAAATACCTTTTATAAACTGAATATACCAAATTATATATAATTGATGTCAATTGTATTAATTTTGATTTTGTCATTTGAAAACCGATTTAGTATGAAAGGGCCAGCATTTGATTCTGGTAGAAATAGCAATTTGGTAGAAACAGTAGAAATTTGCAGTTTACTCTGTCTAGGTATTATGTGTCTGAAGAGCCTTTATTTTTGTACCCCTCATGTTATATTATATAGAATCAGGAGCTAGTGACTTCTATATAGTATAGACCTAGATTTATTGTTACGAAGACCGAAAAGTAAGGATAAATAAAATCAATATATGTTAATACGAATATTTACTGTCTTAAATAATAAACTCTAGTAGTGCCCCTAATTTACAATAGCAACCTCAATTTAACTGAAATAACGTTCCGCACGTCCGCACCGGAAGGCAGTCAGACACAGACTGAGCGTGCCGGACGTGCCGCCATCTTGACTCCGGAAGTCGGTACTCGTAATGAGCTCCTGTCTTTGAGTGTTTTGTTTTGTGATCTTTTGCTTTCATGGTAGTATATTCTTGATATTTAGACTTATATTAATATATTAGTATACACTTATATTAATATTTTATCCAAATTATTAAACTTTTTGCATTTTAGATGACAGTACACATAGGCTATAGTGTCATATACTACTGGGGCAAAATGTCTGTATACTAATAATAATAGCCTTCTTTATTCCAGTAATACATAGTTAATATTTACATATACATATATATATATATATATATATATATATATATATATATATATATATATATATATATATATATATATTGTCGATAACCGCCGCTAATGTGTTTTTCTAGCAAAGGCCTCCCTCAGTCTTCTCCATTAATTCTTGTCGGCTGCCACTCCACTGTTCCAGGTCTTGCTGACCATTTCTAATAATTCATCTTCCCATTCCTTGAATTGCCTGTCTCTACTTCTTTTGCACCCACTTAGCGACCATATTGTTAAATTCTTGCTTCACTTATCTGGACCTCTTATTGTGTGACCTGTACCTGTCCATTTCCACTTTAGGGGTTTTATTTGGTTGCTGACATCGGTCGACCTCGTTTTACCCTTAGATCTGTCTAATAATACTAGTTCTAGCCCACAGCTTCGTTTAACTTTTTATTCACCACTCGTGAACAAGAATATTAATATTTAGGGTTAACTTAAGAACGTAAGCGTAACCTTGTTCATGATTTAATAAGTTTTGTACACATTTTTTACTTTTATATTTTTTCTGTATTTTTTTTATAAATAAAAAAAAATTTGCTTGCCTAAGCAAACTATCTACAAGCTACAATATATGGAATCTGTCCAGTTCCGGCAGTGACGTAATAGCATTAGGCTTAGCCATACTATTTGAGAAACTTATCATTATGAATTTGATGAAGCCAGTTATTTGTATTAGACAAATAACTGGCTTCAATATTCAATATATTGATATTCTTTTTTTACCTCAAATAGAAAATAAGCGGAGAGAAAACTAAGTCAGGACACTCCGTTTTTGGCTCTTTACCGGAAGTCAAGCCGCGCTTTATATTTCCAGAAGTTCCCTCGACTGGAGATAGAATCTACAACCTCGCAATTACAATCAGATGTTAACCCGCTGCGCCTGTAATGGCTTTAATATATTATTATATTATATTTAATATAATATTAATAATAATTACTCGTAGTATAAATATTTAAGTTAAATATGAAATTTCATCGTTCATTAAACAATTAAACATGGGCCGCCATATTTAATTGCAACTCGGCTTTCACCAGGAAGTTGCAACAATGTGTTGAACTTAAAATAATGACTTAGTTTATTCCCTTGTCGTCTGGATATAGATATAATACTTGCTTGGTACACTTAATGAGGCGCTCGATCGAGGGTTCGATTCCCATTCGAGGTAGTTAATTATTCATAGTTTTTCTCACTAACAAAAAACTGTGCGATGTTAAATTCAAGTCGAAAGCAGATAATATACAGTCTTCACGATAAGTAATTTTTGGTTTTGTATAGGTGGTAAAAAAAAAAGTCTTATAAATAATACCGTCACTATATTAGGAGTATCACTTAGTATCACTTAATCATATTCGTATACCAGTATCAGTGTCAGTCATATTGACTGACACATATTTACTTAAAACTACTAAAAAATAAACTTTCATTTTTTAATTGGCTGCCTACAATACAACTTTATACACGTCAGCTAGGGGGTGATAAAAAAAACAAAAAACATCATAAAACAGACATTTCAGTAAGCTATTGTTTTGGCGCGTAATCCGCCATTTTGGGCGGCCATGTTGGGGATTTGGAAATGCCAATTTACTTGATAGAGGTAAGTTCACATGGTACTTTGTTTTTTAGTTATTTTTCTATACTAATGTTATAAAGCTTTGAATTTAATATTGTTTCATATGAGAAAGTACATTTAACGAAGATGGCTATATTTTAATTTCCATTAGACAATGACAGCGAAGCTTTAAATAAATAATTATTAAAAAAAATGCCTGTAGAGTAAATTATATTAATAAAGCAATTATTTATGTATCTTTATCATATTATAAAAGAAATTAGTTGAAGCCATTTTATGATACGGAAACAATTATTTAAAATGAAAATGAGGAAAATGGGGAATGGAGTGTGTTAGCACTAAATTCCCTTTAACTACTCTGCTATAAGCGGAGGAAATTAACATAAACACTAAAATAATTAAAAAAATTCCCATTAAAGTGACACACACTCATATACAGGGTGTCTTACAAGTATAGAAGCACAAAAATAAACAAAGAAAGCCTGAAACAAAAATTTCTAGTCCAGTCCATGTGGAAATACCCCAACCATTATCACGCTGTTTGTTTATGTCACTCCAGACATAAGAAACCTTTTTGGAGAAGGAGGGTGTGGTTATTGTTTCATAACATTTTTCTCCTATGTCTCTTATAATGGACCTTTATTGGTCTATTCTCTTATAAAGTTACAATTAATGATATGGACTATTTAGTTCAGTGATTGTTAAGCTTTTTACATACTGTATACGACGGTAGGTAGGTTCGATTCCCATGAAGGGAAATGAGTTATTTTCATTTTTTGTTCTACCCTCATGGGAATCGAACCCACAAGCCGTTGTGTTCACAGGCAGACGCTGTGTCTCTGCGACGACGGTCCTATAGACATCTTAAAAATGAAGGTTGTGGTGCAACCGAGGGAATAATATTCATTCTCGCACCATGACAGGCGGCGTTCAACTCTGCCATTCCTTATAGAATATCTCGAATTTAGACAGGATGACCAGGTTCCCTCTGTCTACCCTGTTAAATGCGGGATAAAGCGTGATATTAGAAAAAAAGCACACACCGTCACACCAAATTGTCAAATTAAATTTAAAAAGTTCTTTTCAAGAAACAAGCATTTGCATTTTGCATACAAATCTAATATTCGGCGTATTTCATAAGACCTCTATAGATATGTAAATTTTATGTATTTCATAAATATAAGGACGGGTTTTTTATCTATTTTATTGGTAAGTATAATGTTTACTTGACAATGTCAATAAATGTGTTGTAGGTACGTTTGCTTTTTCTAGGAAGAAGACGGAGAAGAAGAAGAAGTGTTAAGTTACTCAAGACGTAGTGTCTCGTAGATTAGCTTGAAAATGGAGAACGGAGTGTCTTAACACTAAGCTTCCTTTGCCTAATCCGCTAAAAAAAACTTTTATCACTGATTGGTAACATTTAAAATTTCTCCTCCTATAAGGTTTCTATAGATAAAGAAAAGCAACATACATACATACATACATATTTATATATATAGTAAAATTGCGTGCAAAGTTAGTTTACACAATTCTAGGGATGTCCCTGCCCTTTGCAAAATTAAATGCCCTTCCACCGGTCGTTGTATGAATTATCAATCTCCCCCCTTACACTTTCCATCCCTTGTCCCATCCCTAGGGACGTCACTGAGGGTATTTGCACGCTCTCTAGAAGACCTTTTTGGTATTTTTTACGACTATCTTTCATAGTACTATCTTTTAGAGTGAATTTGAAAAATTTATGTTCTTTATCTTAATAGTATTGTGATGTAAGCCTCTTATTTTATATTAATAGGCTTCATACTAAATTTTCGGAGAGACTTTTTCCTTGAAAAATATTGTATTTTTTAGGATTATTAATAAAACATCTTTATTTAGGAATGAAATTTAAATAAAGATGTTTTATTAATAATCCTAAAAAATAATAATAATTTAAATTTAAATTATCTTTATTATCTGGATTAAAAAAATAAGGTCCGTTATTTTTTTCATGGACTCTACGCAGATTATTTAAGGTTTCTACGGTCAGTAATTATATATACCGTTATTTAATATTTATTATTTTATTAATAAGATTAATGAAATGTAAAACGATGGAAATCGTGTTATATGGATACCTCGCCACTGGTGAATATGGATAAAATTGTATGCTAATTTGGTTTATTGATTTAGCTGCGAAGCTTGACACGAGGATTGACAGCTTCCACTAACACGATGTGTACATTTATTTACTTAGTTATACAGCTTTCCCGCTTTATCCTGCATATCCGTTTCGGGATAGAGCGGGTAAATAAAAACGATTCATTTGCTCTAGTGGGGATTGAACCTACGACTATCAGTCATCTCTTTCATACATAATATTTATACTAAAAAAAAATCATTCAAAAGCAAATTCCTAAGCTAACCTTGAAGACGCAATAAGCATACACTATACAGCGTGTTATAATATAGAGATGATTAAAATCTGTAAAAGTTCCGCCAAAATTCAATGATAAACAATGGTTTTCACTAGCCACGGTGTTTCCGGTTCCGCTGCGAGCTTCCGCCGTACATTATGTATGTCAACGTATCGGCGTGACCATGCATAATATAGATTGTCAGCTTTAATAAGTGAGCTTTGGCCATACGAAAATCTACGAACTACGAGGCCATCTATATGTAGTGGTAAAATTTGACTGTAAACGCAACGGTTGCGGGTTCGATTCCCACTCAGAGCAATGATTTATTTTCATTTCCTTGCTATGGTAATAGAACACTAGTTCTCGTATTTGCTATATGCGGGATACAGCGTGAAAGTAAGTAATTAAAATTAATTTACTTAACTATATGAGGTTTCATCGCAACAAATGTAAGTAAATATTTCAAGTTAAACTATTCCTTAACACTAAGCACAAAGGGCGGTAAAGAAAAGCCGCGTCTGAATGCTAGCGAGATGCTTTTGTAATATCCTTTGAGAGTAACTCGACCTCGCGAGCTACAGTGTATGCCAAAATTAAGTGTATATGTATATATATATATATATATATATATATATATATATATATATATATATATATATATATATATATATATATATATATATATATACATATATAACATAATAAATGCTTTTGTAGCGTATTGAGGTAGACATTTTTAATAAGATTTTTATATTATTTAATTTATACTTCTATTATTTTTTATTTTATTCGCTTTTCAAAAGTCAAAGAAATTTGTGTGCAAAAATATTTCAAATATCAATTGTATACTAATAATATAACATATTGCGTTTTATTTTGAAGCTCGAATAAATAGCTTAAATTATATAAATACTTGTAAACACAAGCACAAAAAAAATTGATTTTGATTTTGTTTGATCTAAGACTTAGCCCAAAACCTCTTACTTAAGGATATTTACAATGGATTTAACATCAACCATACATTTTTTCATTCCAATAATATTTTACATATATGAGGAATTTGGACTTAAGCTCTATATAGACAAAATTTGACGATAACCGTGTTGATAATGACCTCGATACCCACTAGAGGAAATTAGTACGTTTAAGATATTTCTATAGTCGGTTAAAACTAAACGTAGCATAAGTTCCACCATTTGACACAATATTTCAAATTCAAATACAGAATGGAAAACTAAGTGTAATCTAGGTTCTCTCCGCCTATCTCTCTCTATACGGAAAGATTAGTATGAAGAAAAAATAAATATTATTACTTCATCGTTAGTACATTACTTTTGCCCTACAGTGTACGGTTTTCATAAAGCACTCGCTTGTTGTTGCTCTTTCAGTGGTCTTTGAATAGACGATTATACAGCTCTATGTATGTATACAATTTACGCCTTTATTTTGTTAGAAAACTATTTATATTTATAACATTTTGACAAAAACACCAAAGTCTATTATGGTGTAACAGTAGAGAATATATATGTTTGTAAATAATGATCATGGGTTCGATTTTAAAGCAAACGTTTATGATTCAATTTGGCTGGACCGTTTAGTTTCTAAATTTTTATTAATAAACAGTAAGCAGAGGGAAGTTAGTGTTAAAACTCTCCGTTCTCCGCTTTCTGATCAACTGTCAAAATATTGCGTGTTATATGGAGGAATTTAACGCCGTGCTTTATGAAAATGAAATATTTTTTCCTCCCCGAGTGGGAATCGATCCCACACAGCCGTTGCGCTTACAGAAGCTGTGCCACTGTGCCATGATGGTCCTTGCTACATATTTTACTATTTTACTAATCTCCATCATTAAATAAAAATTCATACATATATTGAAATAAGATTAACGGACGTTAATCGTTAATTGTCGTCTTTGAGTGTGGAAGTGATATATTTAATAGATGATTGACCCAAACCTATATCCCTTTGACTATCTACTAATAAATAGAGTGAGATAGTAAAAAAGTGTATGTCCGTTCACATGGGCATATATCATGCTGTCACTAAAATATTCTTAAGTAGATTCGGTGGTCAGTGACGTTGGAAATATTTTATCGATATCGATATCGATATTTCTAAAGTATAGGCAGTATAGGGAGAACAGAGTGTCTTGACAATAAATTTTGTCTATTTTGCTGCTTTATCGATAAATGGATTATTGTTTATATATATATATATATATATATATATATATATATATATATATATATATATATATATATATATATATATATATATATATATATATATATATATATATATATATATATATATATATATATATATATATATATATATATATATATATATATATATATATATATATATATATATATATATAAAGTCATATTAATTAGTCATATAGTATAGTATGTAATAAACAGAGAGTGGTGAGCAGAATTTCTTAACACTATATTCTCTATAAAAGATGAAATAAAAAAAATGTTCGCAAACATGTATAATATTAACGGTTTTATTAAAAAAAATAATAAACCAACAAATCAACACAGAAATATAGCTATAAAAGCTAGCTCTAACTCAACCTGTGACAAATTTCCTAAGTCGGGATTACGTTGGAACATCTGCTTACTTAAATTAAATATAAACACGTGAGCTTTGCAAAGCTTTACATGAATAGTAGCAATTTAGACATTCAAATTGTTTTGGTCCTTCGAGCTTTTAGTAATAACCTAACATACCTAGGTTCTCAGTTTAAGCTTATTCAAGGCTCTCTATTTATAACATTTTTAAATTAACTTTATTTATAACATAGATGTTCCTATGGGCAGGTTAGAAAAAGCTCGTATACCCATAGGGTATTTTCAGAGGCACTTTTTCCCGGCATATAAAGTCGAGGAACGGTTAAATTAAGAGCATACTTTATATTCGTACAATTTTGGAAACATTCCATGATAAGGGCGGAATTGGACGTCGCTATATACTATCTTTATAGGGGGTTCAAAATAAAGCTACTAATCCTGCTCTGGAATGCAGGAAACGCGTCAAATATTTTTTAAATGATAGAACAAGGAGAATATAGAAAGGTACTATAAAATTACGAAAAAAAATATATGATAAAAGACAAACACACAGAAGTGACAATGTTACGTAGAATGACGCCAATTAAATCAGGAGCGCCAACCAATAGATAAATTCAAATATTAATTGGTGCCCCTGTTTAGCTGCGGATATAAAAACTATTTTGAAACTGTTCTTTTTTTTCTCTTGCATCTAGCAGGACGGGTAAAGAGTTCTAGTATTTAATCTGGTCTTCCATTCCAGACAATTCGAGAAAGATTGTTTAATTATAATCTCTCTTATCTCCCTGATGAATCGAACTCACAAACATTGCGTCTACACAAACATCTCATCTATGCCATGAGGTAGTATCGTTTGTTTTAATTTAAATGGAGAAAGTGTTGGTATGATAGAGGTAAACCTGTTGGTTTAAATCAAAAGTACTTTAGAAATACAAATTATACGCACAATATTTTTAATTTAAAAAATAATGTGTATAATATTAAATTAAAAAGGACCGGATGACATACATAAGATAATGCATTTAATGTAAATGTAATGTATGTAATGTAAATAATTAGTCTTAAAGATCTTACCTAAGATAATTCTATTTAGTTGGTTTTGTACTAAAAAAAAAAACACCTCTATAAGATCACTCGTGTGTCTGTCCGTATTTTAATCACAACCAATTTCTTCCGAATCTTAGTAAATTGAGTAAAAATACAAAGAGAATATATTATTTAAGTATCACAAGAAATCATTAAAGAAACATAAGGATGTAAGTCTCCGCATAAGGACAACACATCTTCTTATACGTTATTAATTCAGACACCAATAATCTATATGTATTTAGAATTATTTCTATACTATGAGCGACTGACTGACTGACTGACTCACTGACTGACTGACAGCACACATTCAAAATTACACAGCGTAAAAAGTTGATTTTCAACAGTACTGGGAGAGAAATGTCCCAAAAACACTCACAGGAACGGAGAAAAAAGCTACAATATACATGTATATATATACTGTGTACACGTATTCATGAGAAGGCTGGCTCTTTATAAAAAATCACGTACACCATTCATATATAAGAAGCTTACAAAAATATTTGTCTAACATTCATTTTGTTCTATCGACAAAAACAAATCTCCTCACTAGAGCGCGTGTCACGTCCACACTATTGTGGACTAATTTTATTATACTATAGTACTTGCATCCGGTTCCAATGAAATTAAATTAATTATTTTGTTACACTTGTTGTGTGCCACGACTTTACGTGAAATTAAAGAGAGCAGTGTTTTCTTAATTTCAAATGTTATTTGTACACGTTGTATGGTAACGGAGAGCAGAGAGTCAAAATATTTTCAAACAATGCATTGGAAATACTTTAAATGAATAAAAAAAATACAACACACACACACACATACTCGCACACTACTGTATGGAGTGACGTACACGTTGCTATGGCAACGCGTTTATTTGTTCTGCAGTGTCGTTGTTGGTTAAGCTTATAGATAGCTTATAGATTTAAAAAAAGCTTATTTTAAGTTTTTTTTTTAATTTTAAGTAATCAATTATCTGGATTTTTTTCTTGAGCTATTATTCTTGCTATAAAGTTTTTTTGCGTTCAGAAATTATGATGTAAAAAATATATTGAAATGAGATGTTAGCTTTGCATATGAGATTTTCCATAGTCATGATATATGTCAAGACAAACTTCAAAATACGTAAGTGACGATATTAGTCTATATAAAGATATATCGTCTTTTAGCGTGGAATTACTCTAGGCTCTTTAAGATTCTAGGTTCAATTTCAGCAATGCCTTAGATATGTCAGTCACGTTATAGTTGACTATGAGACACTTAATGTAAATACACATATATGTAATAAAAAAACAAAAGCTTTTTATTTTTTACATTTGAGCTTTAAAGTTACAAAGTATGTTTTAAGTTATAAAGTAAGACTAGTTTGCAAGAACCCCTCCATGGGTGAAGGCCTCCTCCAACGATTGCCAACGTTCCTTATTTATACTATATATATATATATATATATATATATATATATATATATATATATATATATATATATATATATATATATATATAGTAGTATGTATATATATATATATATAGTATGTTTCATAAACGAAAAGTTTTCCATTGGTATAAAAAAGTCCAGATCACTGAGCTTACCATCTAAATGCTAGCTTACCCTATTTTATTTACAGAACACATAAAGCTTTTACCCTAGAGGGTGGTTTAGCACAACCTTGCACCGAAGAAAGCCCTAAGGTTACCTAAGGGATGGTTAGAAGATATTGATGAAATTATTTCATTTTGTGAATAAAATTATTACAAATTCGCTTTTTTTTATTTAATTAAAATTGATATAGAGATAGTATAAACATAAGGTTGTCTCTATCATTGATTATGAAACAAAATTAGTACTATCATTTATATATGTTTTCCACGCTTATGGGAAATGAGCACCCTATATAGCTAAACATTTCTTTGATTCAAGAAATCAATTATAAAAATTCATATATGAATTAAAAAAAAATTAAGCTGGAACATGTTGTGTAACGTTCAAACAAGTTCTATATTAATTAATAAAACTCAAAAAAAAAATAATTGATCTCATAAAAAAGATAATTATCTATAATTACTTAATCACGATTCTTAAATAAAATAAATTTGTTTCCAAGAAATATTAACAGCGTACAAATTTTATTCACAAAACATGAAACTATTGATTGTATATCCATTAGGGGGGGAGGGGGTTTTGTAACGGAAAATTAATAACAGTGAGAATGGCACATTAATCGGAATAGAACCCGCACTAAGCGAGGGTATCTGCGAAGCGGGTATCGGGTATATGAGTCAAGCACCGGGGTACCTACAGATGAGGTAAATTCGAGCATCAAATTGAAATATATTATATAGTTTTTTCTATAAAAAGTTGTTTCCGTTTTGGTATTTTAGCAAGACAGTTGATAGACATTTCAAGTCTTTCGTCAACTTCTACGAGTTTCAAATTTGACACAAGAATTCAGCCTATTAATACAGAAGATTGTTATTTTACTGGTGTATATGTAAATAGACCCTTCCCCCTCCATAGCCCTCTCAAAGTTGACATATGTTAATGTTTCAATAAACATACTAGAATATTGTTTTTCCTCTTATTAAGAGGGTGAGGGTGTTATTAATTTTTCTGATAATTGAAAAAGAATACCCAAAAACGATTGAAGCACCATAGTAAAATACCAATCAACAGTACACCATGGGGTTAAGGGTACCACACCACGTCTGGGACACCCCATACCACTACTCACAAACGTTGGAGATGCCTCAATCTGACAAAAATGCCATCTGGCAAGTGTCCCAGTCGATTATTGCTCAGTTTCCTGAAATTTAAACATAGAAAATGAACTACATTACAAAGTTACCCCGTACAATGTTCGCGTATGACGCGCTACGATTTCATATTCAATACTGAGATTATTGACGACGGTGTAACCTTGTAAGGACGTCATATGTACTTACAAGCGCTCTAGCGTGTTGAGCTCCAGGAAGGCATCCCTTTCGATGGTATGAATTTGGTTTTCTGATAGTTGTCTGTAACAAATTAAGTTGATAATGATTTAGTTTTTTTTTTTAATTTTATATTCAACGATATCTTTCTAACTTAATGTATTAATTTTTTTTTCATATTAAATTTATTATTTTACTGGTAATATATAATATGTGGACTGATAGTTGTAATTAAAAAAAAACTTACAAAATCTTCAATTCCTTCAGATTTTGGAAGTCACTCTGGAATATAATGCTTATGTTGTTGCCTTGAAGGTCTCTGGAACAAATAAAAAAAAATCATAATATGTTTTATATCATTTCGAAAAATAGTCGAGGGCTTTCTCTTGTCAAATTTCAGTCTCCCGGGCTGAGTAAGTTGTCTGTCAGTCAGTCACTCAATAATAATTTTATATATATATTCATAGAAAGTTAAGCTTCACGCGCTAACCCGCACAGCAGAGAAAGCCAAGAGAACCTAGTATGGAAACACTCTTTATCTTACAAGAGTAACAAGCTGGTCTTAGGTAAATAATTAACAAAAAAAAAAAACAAAAATTTCAATATTAACCAGCAGTATTTGAACCCTGACTTATCATGCATATATATAATAATCGTAACAGCGTAATTCAATATGGATATAACTTTTGTATTCTTTATAGGTCATTAAATGTGTTTATATTACTGATGCGTGAGAACATTGCCCTCACGTAAGGAGATGCCTTTTAGGGTACCGTGCCTAACAGGTAAAAACGGTACTCTATTCTCTCTCATGGGAATCGAACCCATAAGCCCCCAATTAGTGTTTCAATTTAAAAAAAAGCCTATCCATGGGTGGTCCATGGTTTAAATGAACAGCAAGATATATCTCTTGTCTCGCTCCTAACTAGTCACGAATATTACCAAATATGGCGAAAACAAATGATCCACTGTTGGTTTAAATATTAACACTAGAGTGTAGTTTCGCGTGTGCTTTTTTTACTTTTTTTTATTCTACTTGTGAGGTACGAAGAGGAGGTAGTGATTTAATTCTCCATCGTTGGCTGTAATAAAGTAATATATTATAAAGTGTTATTCTATCTATACTAAAAATAGGAAAATATGTCTAGAAATCGTATATAAATTTCATTGAGGCGGGAATCGAACTAGCGCCTTATTGCTTAGTGGCTAGAGCGTATGGCTTCTTAAGACGCGGTGGAGATATAGCTTTATATTTTCTAAAAACAAAAGTCTTGATAAATTCAGTTTTGTATAATTTTCGGCTTAAAATTGGTTTTTACCTGTATACATATATATATATATATATATATATATATATATATATATATATATATATATATATATATATATATATATATATATATATATATATATATATATATATATATATATATATATTTATAGCCTTCGTTATTAATATAGCATTTTTTTTCAAGTCGATTCAGTAGTTCCTGAGATGAGCTACAAAGACCAACAACAATAAAAAATATTACATACGTTATTAACAAAGTAAATAAAAAATATTACATACGTTATTACATATCTGTAATTTAATAAAAAAAAAACTAACTTTTCCCCACAAATCTGCAAATTTCTGAGTTATACCACTTTAATTATGGAAACGCGATCGAAGCGTTTAAATATTTCAATAAAAGGAAGCTAGTATTCTTAACTTCATTCTAAGATATCAAGTTCTTTTAAAAATAAGTTTTTTATACACGAGTACATATTTTTTATATACGAGATAGAAGCGGCGTTCAGTTACGCACCTCACAAATGTATGGAAGAACTAAATCCTATGGCTACTTTGCTTTGGAACTGGAGAATATCTCTTCAAAGTAATATTAAAAGAATAGTATACCTATATAGGTCAGAGTCGAGAACGAGATAGATGGTCATTTTGTCAGGGGAATTACCGCTGATTTGTATAGGATTGACATTAACTATATAATGGGCGACGTTTAGTGACCCATTAGGTACCTGCGCTTAAAGGCATTGTTAGCGGGTTCGGTTCTCATAAGAAATAACAGGGCCTAAGTTATATAGAATAATTGAATTCAATAAGTCGTATGCTTGACATTCATTTGATTTCATTTTCTGGCAAGCCCATGCACAGTATTGGGGTTTTGAGCTCCCAACACGCAATGCCTCGAATGGCGGAAAGCGGAGAACGGAGTGTCCTAACACTAGGTTCTATGAGCCTATGGTATCCTCTGTCTACCCTGCTGTGCGGGATACAGCGTGAAGCTACAGAAAACAATCATGCCACAGAATTTGTACGTTAGTGTCAATACTTGTATTGGAGACAGCGCATTCGCTTTTTAATATATATATATACATATATATATATATATATATATATATATATATATATATATATATATATATATATATATATATATATATATATATAGATATATATTTTATATAAAGATATATCTGTCTGTCTGTCAAACTTCAAAGTCATCGCAATGAAGATGTGATGCACCGTTTGAGTGCCTGCAAGTTGAGTTTTAGCACAAACTTATATTTGCAGTTAAATTTATTTACATAATTGAGTGAAATCTGAAATTTTTCCTACAATTATGACATGGATTATGACGGAACCTTTGCTATGCGAGCCCGACTTGCATTTCACCGTTTGGGAGTTTATATATATATATATATATATATATATATATATATATATATATATATATATATATATATATATATATATATATATATATATATATATATATATATATATATATATATATATATATATATATATATATATATATATATATATATATATATGTTTGTATATATCACTCATTTTGAAGCAGAGAATTTATATGCATACAAAAATATTAAATACTGATCCCAGAAGATCTTTCAGAAGAACTTGGAAACCAAAGCACGTCTTAGAAACAGCACGATTCTATAACTAACTTGTATAACACCTTGAGCTAACGAATTCATTTCAAAATGCATAATGCATTGCTTTATATTTTCATGTGACTGTCGTCTGACGTGCGGGTAACGGGTTTGGTTCCCACTAGAGGAATTTTTGTTTAGATCTTTAATATATATTGAGTACAAAGATAGAGCTTAAGTGATATGGCAGTGGAATCTATAATCTACTATATTTCTATATATATATATATATATATATATATATATATATATATATATATATATATATATATATATATATATATATATATATATATATATATATACATATATATTTATATATACGTTTTTCATTATTTTTCATAGTAAAAGTGATAAATCAAATATAAAAAGACTTATATCCAAGAACTTCGATCAAGCGGGTAAAGACGCGTGGGGGTCGCTAGTACAAAGAAATCGGTCAAGTGCGAGTAGTACTCGCGCACCGACGGTTCCGTACCTATTTCATGAGTGTATGCATTCCGCTGACGAAATATTTTAATATTCAGTATTGCTGTTATAGCGGCAACGGAAATATATAATTTGTGAAAATTTCAGCTTTCTAGCTATCACGGTTTATGAGATTCAGCCTAGTGACAGACAGACTGACAGACAGACAGCGTAGGCTTAGTAATAGGGTACCATTTTTACCTTTAGGGGTACGGAACCCTTATAAATCTATAACTACATAAGAATCTGTACCATATTTCCTCTTTGAAAGCACCACCTATACTTGAGTGCTCTCTACCTGACTGCCAACGTAAGTTACTTAACAAACTCAATTAGCACTTTGATATAGTGATATTCATATATATATATATATATATATATATATACATACAAATTAAACCTTTTTGATGTTGTGGAACAGCGTGTGATTGTAAGCTGGTTGTGAGTTCGATTCCCATTGGGGAAAATGAATTAAATTTTCGTTTTTTCACTCAGGTACGATTAGAAAATCAAAATATTCTTTATTGAAATAGGCTATTACAAGCACTTTTCACTTTCGTCAATTAACATAAGTGTCAGTATTTTGAGTCCTACGCATAAGTTGCGGGTTTCGTTTGTTTGTTTTTCACGCTTTATCACGCATACATCAGTAAGTCGGTAAGTAGCTGGAGCTCACTTTTCACCTTATTTACGAGTTTTTTGTCCTTAACAGACTACCTTGCTCTTGCAATGAATATAAGTCACCCCGACTGGGATTCGAATCCCCAACCGTCGCGTTTACACTCAGGCGTTATGCTTAGCGGGTTCGATCAATTATTACTCAAACAACGACGTATCCCGCCTACAGTATATTAGACAGAGACAGCCTTATATATGGACACTCTATTCTAATCTCCTATTTGTCTAGTTGAGTGGCGGAACTCAACACCGTCTTTGCTCAGTCGAGATCTTAGAAATGATAAGAATTTCGGAATAGAAGCCCACACCTACCGCGTTGACACCTCACGCTGTCACTGCGCTATAGTGTGCTATAAATTATTAACATATAGAAAATCGTAGCCTCAAGCCATAGCCATATGTTCATAAATTCAATATTAATTTTGGGACTAATTAGAATCGTATATAATACATATTTTACTATGTGAACATTTCTTACTTATGTCGAATGTAGGGTGACTGTAAATGTTTGTGACTTGTTTGTTTGTTGACTGTAAATGACTGTAAAGGTGGCTGTAATTATTTACATTTTTTACAACACGCTCTATCCCGCAAAATAGCGGGAAAGGCAGATAGATATGACATAGTGTTAAGACACTTTGTCTCTCAACGTCAAACGTTCCGTTGATGTTATTGGTAAAGTCTCCACAGTTCTTTTGAGCCTAGAACCTCCCAAGAGGTACTTTAACTTAGATTATACATATATTATTAATGTATGTCGATATTTATAAATATCCTATTTTTAACACGCTCTATCCCGCATGAAGCAGGATAAGCCTCTCTAACCCTCTTCTTTCTTTTCTTGTGTATCACTTCTTCAGAGAAGGGAAGTAAAAATAATTAATCCCTCAACGGGGAATCGAACTCAGAACCGTCGCGTTTATATTTATGTGTTTTCATTTAAAACATTTAATTCTTACTCATGGACACTCTACCGGATCCTAAATTAGGCAACATCGTCTATTTGCTAGTGTTGTGACACGAATCGCTATCGATAATTTAAATTTTTATATTACAACATTTGGAATGCGACTGAAATAATGATTGTGGGAAATTTTCTTGGGGTAGTGTTGTAATATTTTAAAAATAAAAGAGAATCTAACAAAAATTACTATAATATTTAATTTAGTTTAACGCCTATTTTCACTGAAAATAGGTTTGAAATAAAATATTTAAAACATTTTCTTTAGAAATAAATGAGAGCTTAAAACTGTAAATCTTAATTTATCATTTATACAAGCACAGAGAAAATGATAATATTTAGTTCAGAGTCTACGGAACTCTTCGTGAGCTAATCTCGCACTTAGCCACATGTCGATAATAGCTACAAAATCTATATATTGTAGCGATTATCGATATCGATATTCGCTTATCGATATCGATAATCGATACAATATATTCGCTCGTCCCCATACAATCTTATACCAGCTGGCACAATTGTCGGTCAATCATAACTAATTTACTGTAATTGCGTTCAATAAATTATTATATGGTACGATTGAATTTGGTAATTATATATACTTGTATGTATATATAGATATAGATAGTAGAGGCCGCCTTAGCATGTCTCTCTCTGCTCTCTCTCTACTCTCTCTCTCTCTCTCTCGCTGTCTTAACAGCACAATGTCTCGAAAGGCGGTATTGCGGAGAACATAGTGTTTCAACACTGAGTTCTCTCTGCCAACTTTTTTTTTAATTTGCTAAGCCAAATGTGAACCTATGATCAAAGTACTTCTCTTTAAGGTATTCTGTGACACTATTTACTTAAGAAATTGTCACCAAAGGAGGTGAATACTAACGGTATCTCAGCTCGTTTACATCAGATGTATTGACATACATACATATAGTATTACATATATATATATATATATATATATATATATATATATATATATATATATATATATATATATATATATATAATATTATATTTGTTATATATCATAAATGTATATCGAACTAGGGATCCGCTCGCGACGTCGCTCATTCGATCGAAGTTCCCGTTGTTAAAGGCATTTTTTTAATTTTTTCTCTTTAAGCAACTTTGTCTAAGAAAAATAATGAAAAGTATAGCTTTTTTATTTGAAAATTTAATCGGAGATTATCCCGGACAAACGGAAAAACAGACAGACAGACAAAAATTCTAAAATATTCACTTGTTTTAGTAACGCGTAAATAACTATATGTATAGGAGAAAACTTTTATTTTGAAATCACAAACAGATACTCCAATATATATATATATATATATACATATATATATATATATATATATATATATATATATATATATATATATATATATATATATATATATATATATATATATATATATATATATATATATATATATATATATATATATATATATATATATATATATATATATATATACATATATAGATTACTTCCTTTCAATAGCTTTACCGCGCACAGGATAAACCGAAAGTCTAGTGTCAAGATAGAAGACAAGAATGTAGACTTTCCGACACTATATCACTATGTCACGGTGGCCTATATATTTTTTATACACACGCGTTTTCCCGCATATAGCGTGATAGGTAAGGAAGCTAGTGTTAAGACACTCCGTTCCCCAATTTTAGCGCAAAGTGGGGTTAAAGTGGTTAAGTGGGGTCAGACAAAATGGGGACCAAATTGTCTGTCTACAGTATAATATTATATAGATTATAAAAGATGTATGAATAGAGGCGGTATGCGGGATAAAGTGTAAAAGTAAGAAAAAAAAAGTCTAGTTGAAATTTATAGAGACGCGGTTGTTAAGTGGCGCGTGCTATCGCATTAGCTCTATACAAACTTGTGCTTGTGAAAGCGAACAGATGATTCGTCTAGAGCTTTAAGCTTGCATTTGCATATAGAGGCGTCTGTTTGTAAGCGCGACGGTAGTGGGTTCGATTTGCCATGAGGGGTGAAATAAGAGGAGGTACTGCAAGGTAACGTAAAAAGCAGGAGGCCCCGGAGGCCATGTATATATTATAATAAGAGGTTAATGACAGTGGAGGAGTCGAAAGAGGCATGCAAGTACCGAAGTGATGTGACGTGTCTTCTAGAGGGTTCAAGACCTTTTATGTAAAATTTTTATAAGGTGTCCAAAAATATATGTTGTGGAATAATACTGCTTTAAAAAATATAACATTGTATATGTAAATTTATATATATATATATAAATTTACATATAAATGTATGTATATATATATATATATATATATATATATATATATATATATATATATATATATATATATATATATATATATATATATATATATATTTACATATAAATGTATGTATGTATGTAAA
Organism: Dione juno; assembly: GCA_037127375.1. Classification (NCBI taxonomy): domain Eukaryota; kingdom Metazoa; phylum Arthropoda; class Insecta; order Lepidoptera; family Nymphalidae; genus Dione; species Dione juno. The sequence goes on from JAXRJS010000100.1 coordinate 632,967, forward strand.
TTTTCGATAGAAAGCCAGATTTTGTTATCTTTTGCAGACAGATTTAACTTTGATCAGTTATAATTAAAATCGGGGTAAGGCGCTCATTACGCTACGACCGCGAGGACGATGTACGCTTGTGTATAGAAGTGCTGACAAAAGAAAATGTAGAATATAATATTTCAATTACTTTAAAGTACACAAAATTAAAGACATTATTGACATTTTACTTATTTCATAAGATAAATGAAAAACCTACAGACGCAATGAGCCTCCTCTTCACTTTTTAAATTGTATGTTATTTTGATATTTTTTTGATTTCCTTCCCTTGGTCCCACCACTAAGTGAAGAACTAAGCGTCTATATATATATATATATATATATATATATATATATATATATATATATATATATATATATATATATATATATATGTATTAAAAAAATGTCTTATCTTATAACATTCTTACACGCTTCTCTCATCAACAGTACTACAGCAGACTGAAACTAATCACAAGTTTGTAATAGCTAAATAGTTTCTGTCGAAAAATATTCATGTAAATTGAAAATGACTAGATTTTTTTTATATTTTCTAAAAAGCGGAGAATGGAGAATACATTGAGAATACGCTGTTTCTTTTATATATTTTTTTTTCTATCATCAATATTAATTATATTACTAATGATATTCAGAATTTACATTTTTTTTTATTTATAGTTTTTTAGAACTAAGGCTAAGGCTATGACTGACCGAATTGTCCATAATAACACTTTACTTACTTAATTATATATATTATTTATTTTATATATTACATTATATATATTTATGATATATGAAGCAAAAGCGAGTTGTAAGAGAGGTAAGGGGAGACCTCGGTTGACCTTCGAAAACACAGTGTCGAGGATACTGGAAGAAGGTCACGTAAAAAGTATGGGGACCCCCCAGAGTATATATGAAGAGGTTGATGACAGTGGACGAGGCGAAAGAGGTATGCAGGGACCGCAGCGTTTGGCGCTCTGTCCTCTCTGACTACCCCGCTTGGAATAAAGCGTGAAGATATGTGTGTATGTACTCACTTACTTATTCTCATATTAGAGATTATTTAGGAACTGTTAATTCTAAACTTTCTGCCCGAATCTAAGATATTGTCTTTTGAGTGGAGGATCTCAATTCCTCATTGAATCGCCTACTACCCCACAATAAAGTTAAAGTTATTAATAAAGTTAAAGTTAGTTAAAGTTAAAGTTATTTTAAATAAAATATAAAATTTATTTATTATATAAAAGAATTTGAACCAGCTCCTTTTGGATACCGTCCAAAAACGCGGCATGAGCAATTCTTCACACGACAGTACTAAGTTAATTTAATAGCAAAACTTTTGAGCTTCAGGGTATCTGGGTATGTAAGGCGTACAAGAGATTTCAAATGTATAAAATAAGATTTATTTTAATTGTATTTAAAACAAAGTAGAGTTACAGTGACTGTCTGTAACTGCGACGGTTTGTGGGTTTGATTCCCATGAGGGAAGAATTAAATATTTTCATTTCATTCAGTCAATAAGACAGAGCGCGGCGTAGAGTTCCGCCACTCAACACGCATTCCATCGAAAGGCGGAAAGCGGGTAACGGAGTGTCTTAACACTATGTTCCTTCATCCTACGGTTCCCTCTGCCTACCCTGCTATTTGCGGGATACAGCGTGGAGCTAATAAAAATATAATTATATTATGTGGTGCAGGTTAACTGTGTTTAACGACGTATATATATTATATATATATATATATATATATATATATATATATATATATATATATATATATATATATATATATATATATATATATATATATATATATATATATATATATATATATATATATATATATCAACTGGAGAGCTGTCTACTGTCAAATTTGACATATATATGTAAACGGATATACTACCTAAGTCCAGTTTAGTCTCTGTCTATCCGTAGGATAGTTGAAATGAAAATTAAAAAAAAGCTATTTGTTATTTATTTTTTTTTTAATAATTTATATGAGCAAGTGTATAAATGGAAACACTGCCATTTTCTATTAACATTCCATCGAAATCGATACAGCAATATTATTGTTATATGATCTAGAATGTAGTAGAATTGTATGGGAGGGACTGCATTGCGCGCTGGCTGAACGCCAGAATTGCTCCTGGCTTATACTACGAGAACTCCTGAAACTTTGATAAGCTACTTTTTTTCATAATAATTGTAAAGAATAAAGAAGTCATGGTACAGTGGCACAGTATCTGATTGCAACAGTGGTTGAGGGCTCAGTCCTGACACGGAAATAATAAATTAATTCCATTATCTACCTTACCAGAGGGTAAGAGGGCGAGAGGGAGTTCCACCACCCAACGTGCAAATCGCGAAAAGTCACAAAACGGAGAGCGGAGTGATACAGATATCACTAGAGTAATTGCTTATACCGCTATATCAAGTATCACTTTCTACAGGAAAAAAATATTTGTAAACCAATTAATTTGCAAAATATACGAGACTTGAACCCCTTATCCTTAATAAATTAACCACTGCGTTATATGGCTGTATCTAGTATTTAAGTAATAGTCTAGACAAATAAGCCCTGGGATTAGACGCGATTTTGTACTTTCGCGTTAGTTTTATGGGTTTCTAGTGACACTTGTTTTACGTCGTACAATTTTATTTTACTTACATGAGCTTAATTTTGGTAAATTTAGCCCATAAGGTCGCGATGAATGCATGGAACACTAAAGAGTTCCTTCTAAATTTAGAGGTTCTATATAATAAAAACTATCCTTAATTTGTATGCTTCGGACATTAAAGCTACTATAGCAACGGATTTTAATGCGGTTTCGACTAAAAAGTAATCTTTATCATATAAATCTGTGTTATAGCCTATAACCTATAGCCTATTATAGCCTTCCTCTATAAATGGACGATTTAATCTGTGTTATAGTCAATTCAAACCAGTAGTTCTTGAGCTTTATATTCTCTTCAGCTTTTCAGCTTTTTAGCTCTTCAGCTACATTATACAGTATAGTTAAAATAATGATCGCCAATTAATCGCCATAAAAGGCGATAAAATAATAAATTTTAATACTAACGGTATAATAGGTAGTAGGACCTTCCCCTATAATAAATTTCAACAAAGCGCCTTACAACAAACGGGGCGAGCTGGAGAGGTGCCAACGTTGGCAGTGTTCCGTAGATAATTGAATTAACTAGATAGTAATTTCGTAAAGCAATGAAATGAGCTGTTTTTTTTTAAATTAATACCATCTAATGCCACTTTATTTAGGGATTGAGTCAGGAGACTTAGGTAAATTTAATTTATGTATATATATATATATATATATATATATATATATATATATATATATATATATATATATATATATATATATATATATATATATATATATATATATATAAAATAATATTTATTTAAATGAAGAAAGGGCCAGGTGTACTCAGAAGCTCATAATATATGGGTCTAGTCTATTGAAGTCGTATGGCGTAATAATGGTGTCACATGATAAAGACATTACATCTCCCCCCCACAAAGTGAGGATCTCTAATCTCCTCAATTAATATTAATTTACGCTCAGAGTCGGTGCGGTGCGGTGGAGCGTTGAATTTCTAATATATGTTCTATATTTTTATTATATTGTATTTAAAAGTTGATGTGACATGTATAGCTGCTATAGCTGTATCCATAGGCAACGCTGCGTTTCTCTCGTTGTCAAAGTAACGTGAACAAAATGAAATTAATTCATTCTCCATAAGTGGGAATCGAACCTACAACTGTCGCGTTCACAGTCCAGCGTTGTTGTGTTGTTTAAAAAGTGAAAAGCCATTTTTTTTCAATTATTTTTTTGGACTTAAAAGCTTATAGCACAATCTAGAATTTGGGGACTATATTAACGTAAGAGAAAGTCAATTATATTTGAAATATATGTACATATATACATATAGACATTTGACATTTTTTTTTTCCATTTCTACAAGCAGATTAAGATAAGTAATCTATTATATTTAGCTTCACGCTGTATCCCGCAAATAGCGGGGTAGGCGGAGGGTAGCGGATTTAAGGAGCCTAGTGTTAAGACACTCCGTTTCGCACTTTCCGTCACTCGAGGCACTCCCTGTTAAATGGCGGAACTCAACGCCGCGCTTTGCCTTGTAAAACTAAGTAACTTAAAATATACAAAAACATAACAACAGGTAGAAAATGAAGCAAAACCTCCATACATTTTGTCGTGAACTACTCAATAGATAGCACTTGCCGCAGGGTTAGACGTTTGAAGTGGGGTAGGGTGACATATATACCATGCCTTATGGGATATGTCCCAATATCATGTCTTGTCATATACTAGCATTTGTCTGCGACTTCGCTCTCGTGATCAAATGATAATGTAAGTAGCCGAGGAATCTCCGAGGAAAGCTATATTGGATTATAGCTATAATCTATATATAGCCTATAGCTCTTTCGGATGGGCTAGATATCATTATCATTTATCATCATTATCAAGAGTTTATCATATGGGATCAGTAGTTACTGATGTACTTTTTGGTTTCCATGCTCTGTTAGACCATAAGCCCGGGTTCAGGTCTCCAAAATTAGGTGGAAATTTAAGTTAGTCCTTTGCCATACCCTACCGTTTAGAAAAGTTTTTACATTTACAAAAGGTTAATTTTATAGATAATTGTTAAAGTAAAATTATATTCTATGCCAAACCAATCATTTATATAAATATAAAATTAAATTAAATTAAATTAGCTTCACCCTGTATACCGCACATGGCGGGGTAGGCAGAGGGAACTGTAGGAACCCAGTGTTAAGACACTCCGTTCCCCGCTATCCGCCTTTCGAGGCATTGCGTGTTGAGTGGCGGAACTCAACGCCGCGCTTTGCCTTGTTATCAGAGCGAAGAAAATTAAATTAATTCATTTTCCCCTCATGGGAATCGAACCCACAAACGGTCCAAACTCAATATTTATATGTATTTTTGTACACATATATTAAACATGGCCACTCTAGCCAGTCTCAGTCTCATGTTACAAAGGCAGTCTTTCCGGTCAATCTATCTAGCCTTCAGGCATTACGTACGTAGACTATATTCTAGTAGTTTTTTTTTAATATATATATAAAGGAATGTTGTTATGGAGTTAAAAGACAAAAATCTGATATTTATTTTCGTAGTTTTTTTTTAACGTAGCGTATTTGAAGCCGCATCTCTTCGACACCAAGCGCTCTGATCACTAAGTCATATATATGTTCTATTACTTTTGCTTATTATTAAAAATATATTATTATATTATATTATATTGTATTATTATATTATTATTATATTATTGTGTGTTTTTAAACAAAGTTAATCAAGTAACTTAGAGACTTCTTTCTTGTCTTTGTGTTTTTTTAACGATATAATATGATATTGAGAGAATACGACGTATATAGCTGATCTAGATTAAGAGAGCACCTTTAATATGGCTCAAAAGATTCATATACTAATCTAACTATAATAAAACATGACTATAGCCAAATTCTTGTGATACAAATCGATTTTAGCCACTCAATTTGTATTATGTTGGAACGAGTGAAAAGCGAAGAACGGAGAGTCTTGACACTAAGACATTAACTAGGTTCTCTTTGCCGGACCTGTTTTGCTAGACAAAGCGGTAAGAGAGGCAAAAAAAAATTGAAAACGCATTGTTCCACAGAGAACCTAGTGTTAAAATACCTAGTGTTAATAAACCTACCTAAGCCTACTTTGCGAATGTCGTAACTTAACGCCGCGCTTTCTCATTGTCGGTAATGAACTAGAAGCAAGGAAATTAAATAATACATTACCCCGAATGGGAATCAACCTCAGGACCTGGTAATCATAATTTCGTAGCTGAAACAGAGCTTTTAAGCTTCCAATGACAGTGTAATATAATTGGAAAGCTATCTTTGAAAGTACATGTTAAATTTAATAACGCATCGCGTATAGAGGGAGGAATAATTTGCATATACATAGAGTGCATTGTTGTAGAGGCTGTGTTATTTTATATTTGGATTTTAGTATATCTATGCTTTTTACTAATATTATAAACCTTATTAACCTTTTCCTCGAAAGGCGGGAAGCGGGGAACGGAGTGTTTTAACACTAGGTTCCTACGGTTCCCTCTGCCTATCCTGCCATATGCGGGATAGAGCGTGAAGCTAATTTAATTTTTTTAAGTTATAGAATTTGTTAAATTAAACGTGCTTGTCTCCAAAAGTGTCATATGACATATATTATTCAAAGTTATTTTAACTATATCACGCGGGTAAAGCTGCAGGTAAAAGCTAGGCTTTCCAGGTTTATTATACAAAATACGGCGTTAATCACCGCCGTCTGGTACTTATAGTTTGTAAATAGTTCAAACTTGACGTTGAAAACTAAATATCTTCCATTGTTGTTCAGAGAGCCAGCTTACAAGTACGTAGATTTTGTTTGTAATGGGAAAGACGAGGCCCAAAAATTCGAGTCACCTGATGGTATCTGATCACCGCCACCCAAGACCCCATGCTACACCAGACGTGCCAAGTGTTGAGACACTCCATTCTCTACTCTCTACCTTCGTTCAACACTAGGTCAATGACACTAGACATTAACTCGAACGCTAATCGAACCGATACTATTATCTTGAGAGTAAACGTCACAACTAAGGCATTGGTGTCAATATATTTTAAATTTTTTGTATGTCTGTCTGTCTGTCTGTCTGTCTGAGCAAACATATCACAAAAATGAGAGACTATGTTCTCTTGCAAAAGTTCTTTAACAATATATATATATATATATATATATATATATATATATATATATATATATATATATATATATATATATATATATATATATATATATATATATATATATATATATATATATATATATATATGCAATGAATGGCAAATGACACTTGTACCCCATAAGACGTCAAGCTTCCATCTTTAACACTCACTAATTTTGGAATTTTAATTTATTACAATAATTTATTACAATAATTTTAATCTTCTTCATTTATACTCTATATATTAATACGTGAAGCAAGAACTTTGAACACCTTTTTACGAAAATGTATTTATATAAATGAGGAGTATGAAATTTGGCACACTTATAGTTAATGTGTGTGTGTGTGTGTGTGTGTGTGTGTGTGTGTGTGTGTGTGTGTGTGTGTGTGTAGGCGTGTGCAGAACGCTAATATTCTTCAACAATATTTCCTATGAAGTACATTAAATGAATAAATAACACATTATACACGCTACCATATGTATAACAATGTAACTTATGTATAAAGTAAGATATACGTTGCTATGGCAACGCGTGTTTCACGAAACAACGGGTCCTCTAGTAATATTTAATAGTAATGCTTAACTTATTTAACATCATATTTTTTTATTTTATTGTTTTACGTAGAAAGAGTAGAGCGGAGTGTCGGGACACTATATGTCTGTCTTTACGTTAAAGCTAAAAAGCTCACTATATATACCAGTAGTTAGCTTATTACGTCAATTGCCCGATCGACAATATAAATGAATAAAAAATTGCTCCTTCTTGAAAATCTAACAATTTTTGATATTAACTTAGCTAATTAAGAAAATGTATGAATGACGTATTATATATGTTATGTAGTTGCGTAACCCAACATCGTACCGTACTAGGTGAAACAAATTGTATTAATGTTAAACTTCATTCCCATTGAGTCACGAGGACTTTGGCAACATTTATATATATACAAAAAAAAAAAGGAGCTTAGAGCCATTTCTAGCTTTCTTAGCTTTCTCTAGTCTAGTGATAAGACACTCCGTTCCCCGCGTTCCGCCTTTCTAGACATTGTGTGTTGAGTGGTGGAACTCAACGCTGCTTTTTGTCTTTTTACTGGAGCAAGGAGTGGCGGAACCAACAACATTAAAGATGGAAGCTTGAAGTCTTATGGGGTACAAGTGTCATTTGCCATTCATATATATATATATATATATATATATATATATATATATATATATATATATATATATATATATATATATATATATATATATATATATATATATATATATATATATAAACTTAAATAAGATTTGCATACATTATTACTATATTGATACACCCACAGACGTTTGTGTAAGGCAATATTGGGTACAGTCACTTGAAAAAGGCACTTGAATTTATTCTTTTTTTTTCTTTTTTTTTGGTTTCACGCTGTATCCTGCATATGGTAAAGCAGGCAAAGGGAACCTAACGTTGAAATACTTATTATCTTTCGAGGTATTGCGTGAAGAGTGGCGGATGTCGACTCCGTGTTTTATCTTGTTACCAGAGCGAAGAATATGAAAATACCAATCATTCTCCCCGAGTCAGAATCGTATTCACAACTGTCGTGTTTACATACAGATTATTTATCAGCGGCCTCTATATGTTAGCTATATATAATATATTTAGTTTAGTTTCAGGCTGTATTCCAAATATAGCAGGGTAGGCAGACCAAAGTTCATTTTGAGACAGTTTTCCCCTGTTTTCTCACTAGCTTTTCTAGCTATAGCTTAAACAGTCAGTCAACTATACCATGACAATTTAATATAGAAGAATTTCATTAATATAGAAGAAATCCAGACAAAGTACAGGTAGTACAAAAGAGCTTTACAAATATATATATATATATATATATATATATATATATATATATATATATATATATATATATATATATATATATATATATATATATATATATATATATATATATATATATATATATCACTTCTGTTTCCGAATGTACAAAGTTATTGCGTACAGTGTATTACACGCCCCTAGTTTATTGAGTATAGAGTTGACTGAGATGCACAGAGTAGCTGTGACACAGACGTTTATATTATATATTATTTATATATTGAGCCCTTAGAATGACAGTATATGGATCAAGTGCACTGTGGTTGATTTTATCTATATATAAGACTCTTTAGTTGCTAAATGACTGACTGACATCGTTCAGTCTATATAACCAAGCGTAAAAACCTGGAATATAGCAGTTAGGGTTCTTGGGGAGAAGAGGGGAGGGGAAGTCCAAATGACATTGCAGGCTATACAAGTACTATATTTATAAGGAAAAAAACTTTTTGTATGTTTGTTTGCAATAATTAATAATCATCTTTAGTGTCATCTTAGGATAGATCGAGGTCCTTCTTGGGGTCCTGACTGTAGACTCATGAATTTAGTAACACAATAGTTAAACCATGACACCAATGTGAAGTGGTGGTTAAGCACCTGACTGTAAGCGCAATAAGCGGTTCAATCCCCATCTGGGGGAAATTTATTATTCTCATTACCCAGCTCTGGCAGAATGTCGAAAAAAACAGAAAGTGGAAAACGGTGAGTCTTTTTTCTCTTATCTATTTAAAAAAAAAATAGGCTGTACCCAAGAGGCCTGGAATCGAATTCTGATACGTTAAATTTTTATGACGTTATTTTTTTAAATTATGAAATATTAATATACTTGATAAATTTTAGGATCAGGTAGTCTACGTATTTTCGCCCCATAGAGTAATATACCCGCAGTAAGCGGTGAGCAATGTTCCCCTACCAAGAGCATCTATTGACTCATATATAAAATTACCTATGTTACTATAAGTAGTTTTCTTTATCTGATAAGGGAACGGGGAGAGAAATTAGTCACTGCATTTACCCATCTAAATTAATATATAAAAGAAAATCTTTGGGCGCCTTTTAACAAACACTGTATAAACTAAGTTGTATGAAAAGTGTCATATATAAACTTTGTATGGTAACGGAGAGCAGAGAGTCAAAATATTTTCAAACAATGCATTGGAAATACTTTAAATGAATAAAGTAAATACAACACACACACACACACATATGTGTGACAATATACTGGTACACTACTGTGTGGAGTGAGGTACACGTTGCTATGGCAACGCGTGCTACACGCGACAAGTAGCTCCTGTAGTTATAAATCTATTAGCCACTTCCATTCCACTTAAAGTGAATATAAAAACCATCATTTTTTTTTATTTCATTATTTGACATTTAAGTGTGTGTATTACAGAGCTTTTAGTTTGAATTTCAGACAGACATAATTTTAGTTAGTTAGTTTACACAAATTTTATATTGAAAAGACCCGGCTCTAGTCAGCAGAACTGCATTCCGAGCTGATGCAGTACAAGCGACATGCTCACTCCACGATACAAGTAGTAAAACAAGTGCGAGTCGGACTCGCCCATGGAGGGTTCCGTAGCAACATAGTAACATATATAAAAAATCTTGTAGTTCAGTTTATGATGTATTTGTATGTACAAATATTTATTTACTAGATCTCGTTCAAACCAATTTTCGGTGAAAGTTTTTTAGTTTTATCATTCTCTTCTTTTAGGGTGGGGTGGGGTGGGGTGTTGCGGGGGGTGTGGGTGTGTAAATATTTGACCACTTTGGAAGTGTCTGTCGCACGATTTATTTAGAAATCTCAATATCATTTTTTAAAGACCTATCCACAGATACACCACACGTATGGGTTTATGAAAAAAAAAATGTTGAGCTCAAGTATGGGGAGCTCCAAAAATTGTTGTATTTTTTTCCATTTTTGTGGGAAAATTTTGGTGACGTTAACAAAGTACAAGTACTAACCAGGTTTCAACAGTATAGTACTTATGGTTTCGGAAAAAAGTTGCTCTGTGACATACGGACGGACAGACAGAAAAAAAAATATAACGAATCTATAAGGGTACCGTTTTTTGGAATTTGGCTACGGAGCCCTAAAAACCCTTGCAAAAATGTCGAATTTGATTACAAAAATTGATGAGCCCACCGTGACGCTATAGAACATATAAGTAGTAATCGTCGATCTACACAATATGTCTAGAGAAACATGTCTACATTTTTGTGACTTAATATGAGAAAGAAAAGTGCATTCGGACTATTAACCCCACGCATGCGATATATATTATTTTTAGGTCTGATAAGAAGGCAAAGCGCAGCGTTCAGTTCCTCCACTCAATAAGCATCTCCAAAGTTGTCTACAACTGCTACATGTGAAGCAGCCTAATAATTAGGAAGCGTTAAAACAATTCATGTATAAAATTATGTAAAGGAATGTACATACACACATACATACATACATACATACATACATACATACATACATACATACATACATACATACATACATACATACATACATATATACATACATACACACATACATACATACATACATACATACATACAAACATACATACATACATACATACATACATACATACATACATACAGATATAGAAGCCGATCCCTGGGGTAAGCCTTATAAAGTCGTCATGAAAAAGCTCAACAACCATTGTACCATAGCGCCGACTGATCCCGTTATGATGGAAAAAATTGTCACTTTACTTTTTCCACAGCAAGCAAAGTTTAAATATGACAAAATACAGCATCCTCGTGAGGTCATAGCACCGGTGCTGGAAGAAGAACTAATGGATGCCTGTAAAAGGATAGGAAATACCAAAGCACCTGGATTGGATGGCATCCCCAACGTAGCGTTGAAACTTGCAATCAAAACTGTACCTAAAATCTTCATAGACACCTACAATACCTGCCTCCAAGAAGGAACCTTTCCAACTACATGGAAACGACAAAGACTGGTGCTTCTCCCGAAAGGGAACAGACCCCTAAGCGAACCATCTTCATATCGCCCCTTGTGTATGCTAGATACAACGGGAAAGATATTGGAAAGAATAATTCATGGTAGAATAGAGAAAGTAGTTGAGCCACAACTTTCGGAACACCAATACGGATTTAGAAAAGGAAAATCGACCCTTGACGCGGTCAACCTTGTCCTAAACACTGCTAGGAAAGCGATATCGGGGGCTAGGTGGAAGAGAGGCTCTAAAAAATACTGCCTCGTCGCAAGCCTTGACGTTAAGAATGCGTTCAATGCAGCAAAATGGGATACTATTATGAATGCTCTCTCAAACATGAAGGTACCAGCTTACTTATGCAACATAATAGCTAGCTATTTCGCGGATAGGGTACTTGTATATAATACAGACGATGGACCAAAAGAATACAAAATCTCAGGTGGAGTACCACAAGGGTCTGTATTGGGTCCCCTATTGTGGAATATAATGTATGACGGGTTACTAAAGCGTGAAGTGCCTCGGGAAGCAAGGTTGGTTGCGTTTGCCGATGACTTGGCAGTGGTAGTAGTCGCCAAACACTTGGAAGAGATTCACTGGACTTTTGATAAGACCTTCGAAATAATTCGACAGTGGATGAACCTGGCTGGACTAGAGCTGGCAGAGCATAAAACTGAAGCCGTACTGATCACCAGCAGAAAACAAATGGAGACAACCTCACTCAGGGTCGGCAATCACGAGCTTACGACGCAGCCGTACATTCGCTACCTGGGTATAATGATTGATTCACGTATTAACCTTAAAAAACAAGTAGAATACGCTGCAGCGAAAAGAACGGTAGACGTAAAAACATTGGTCCGACTCATGCCCAACATCGGAGGACCTAAACAAAATAGAAGGAGACTATTGTCAACAGTTGTCACATCAGTACTCCTATATGGTGCTCCAATCTGGTCTGATGCGCTTAAAAATAAAGCAGCAAGACAAAAGATGGCGTCAGTGTATAGGATAGGTGCACTCCAAGTAGCTAGCACAGTTCGCACGGTATCTACGGAAGCAATAAGCGTGATTTCCGGGATGATTCCTATAGAAATATTGACTGAAGAACGAATGAATCTGAGCAAAAAGGTTAACTCTGATCTAACTTTTACAGAGGCAAAACATAATGTGAGGCGAAAAAGCATTGCAAAGTGGCAGTCGAGGTGGGATATATCAACCAAGGGAAGATGGACCCATCGTCTTATATCGAAGATCGAACCGTGGCTGAACCGTAAGCATGGTGAGATTAATTACTACCTCACCCAGATGCTCTCAGGTCACGGCTGCTACCGAGATTACTTGTACCGCTTTAAGCATGAGAATACCCCAGAATGTTTAAGGTGCAGAGGTGAGGACGAAAACGCTCAACATGTTTTCTTCGAATGTCCAAGCTACGAAGAAGCTAGAGATGCCTTGCATACCAGAGTTGGCAGGCAAATATGTCCTGATAATATAGTCGAGATAATGCTGTCGTGCACATCATCTTGGGAAGCAATAAGCGACTACGCAAGGGATGTCCTAAAAGACCTACGTAGGAAAGAGCAAGCTCGGAAAAGTACAATATTTAAATACACCACAAGAGAAAAGCTGTTTGCTAATCGTCCCCCCGTGAAGTAATGCCTTACGGCCATCCCACGGGGAATAAGATGCTAAGAAGTCTGAGGGTTTTTAGTCGGTAGAGGCCAACCATAGGCGAGTCCGACATACGGGGTCACTGAGAGACTAGACCTTATGATACGGAAGCGTACTTTTCCCTCGATGAAAAAAAAAAAAAAAAACATACATACATACATACATACATACATACATACATACATACACACATACATACATACATACATACATACATACATACATACATACACACATACATACATACATACATACATACATACATACATACATACATACAAACATACAACATTGGGATACGTCATCAAATATTATACCAATTTCTCCGTCCTGGTCAGATAAAACACAGTGTTTAATTTAACCAGTCAACACTCACTATATCCAAATTAGGCGGAATATATAGAGAGCTACTTAAGGCTCCTGTACCTTCCCTTCTAGGAGATATGTGAAGCGTCTAACTAGCTCGATGAAATAAAAATATTTGGATTATTAGCGCTCCTAGCTGACATTCATATTCATACAGGCACTATATGATTGAGTTATTTATATGTACTGTTATTACTATGACATACTTAAAAGGGAGACCTTAGAGAGATTTTCCCGAAATTTCACCGAGAATCTCTCTCATCGGGAAAAAATCTACACCCCTGAGGAGATTATATGTCAAATTTGTTTCTGCGTAATTCTGTCTGTCACTTAGAAATGGAAGATATATATATATATATATATATATATATATATATATATATATATATATATATATATATATATATATATATATATATATATATATATATATATATATATATATATATATATATATATATATATATATTATATATATATATTAACAGACGGTGGGGACAATATTCAATTTATCGTGAAGCCATAGACATTCCATAAGGGACCTTCCCATTTATATTTATCGTATATTATGATATGGGGTAGAAAGGTTTAGACGAGGGTGGAAATTTGCGGTGAACAAAAAGAAACTTTGTAAATGGCAATCAATTTTCTACTAAGCTACCTGTGTTACAGTAGGCAGGCTATAATACCACAGGCAGATATAGTGTTCGATCACTACGCATAACGGAGTGCTAATGGCAGACCTAATGGCATATTATCACTCTTCTCTCCGTCTCCCAATTATATTGGAGAGCGAGTCGCATTTAAGTAAGTAATATGTACCTATCGCTTAAAATTGGTGAAAATGTTTGGTCTCTATGTCTAAGCATTATTTAGTATATTTACTAACTTCCTAGTCAACTAACTTAACTAATTCTTCCAAGAGTTATATCGTGGGATATAAGGTGATAATCGAGTAGATAATAAACCTCTTGATTTTTCCTTCTTGACTTTTTTAATTGACCAAGAGAACCTAGTTTCAAGACAATCCGTCCTTTACTTTTTGGATAATCCTTAAATTAGTCTAATTTACAATATATAGGAACATCTCCCACTTACAATCGATGAGCATCAGTGGGCAGTCTCCTTGGGGCGTGCAGCAGCGCTCTGTGGGCACAATCAGCGGCATTGGGCCGACACGAGCACGCCCACGGGCAGGCGACGGCGGCTGCCACCAGCAGCAGGACCAGGAGGATGGCTCGACGCATGGCTGGTGAAACTAAGTCATCTGGAACAAATTGATGGAGTTAGATTTTGTTTTAGTTTTAATTATCTCCCGCACGATATCCCGCAGTATATGCCAAAACTTGACATATTTCTTATTAAGTGCCGGTTGACCACAGCATATAGCAAAGAAAATAATCCATATTTCCAAGTAGAAATCGAACCTGCAACCACCTGCTTTATAATCAAAATATATATGATAAGTCAACAAGGAAAAGCTTTGGACTTTGGTAAAAAATTGAACATGCTTAGGTATATATGGTTAGAATTACTTAGGACACTCTACCATATGTTTGAAAACGGCTATATGACGCGTCAAAGGATATAGGAGTATAAACAAACATATCCTATAACTAATTATAGTTAAGCTTAAAGCTCGAATTAAAGTTAAAATGGCAGTTAATTTTAACTACAACAGTAATATCAGAAGCGCTCTACTAAAAGCCAGTAAGTATTCAATAACCGACACATTTCCGTTCCATATA
Organism: Dione juno; assembly: GCA_037127375.1. Taxonomy (NCBI): domain Eukaryota; kingdom Metazoa; phylum Arthropoda; class Insecta; order Lepidoptera; family Nymphalidae; genus Dione; species Dione juno. The sequence continues at coordinate 648,416 of JAXRJS010000100.1, forward strand.
TAATTGTGCCACAAACCGTATCATGTATACAGCTTGATCAAATATTTTTATATTAATAAAAAAAGGATTCAATTTTCATGTAATAGGATTCAACTTTGTAAAATTTTCATCTCTTTCTAGAGATATTTTATATACAGTAGTATAGCCTAAAAGCTTAGTACCAAATAAAAGATAATAAATTATATATATATATATATATATATATATATATATATATATATATATATATATATATATATATATATATATATATATATATATATATATATATGTATATATAGATATATACACTAACCCAGCTGGTCTTAGGCTATGGCTCCACTCGATTATGATAAAGCACAGAAACATCTTAGATAACGCACTTACAGGTTATCGCTCCTTAATGTGTCTGAATTGGATTTTTATGATTTATTAAACAAGGTTACGAGTTCGATTCCGGGTTGAAGCATATTGTAGCGTATATTGCTTTCTTGATCCTTTTGAAGGTTATTTTTGGATGGAATTTGACCAATGCTTTGATCTACACTGGTTAGAGTGTACTGTTTAATATTATTGAGAAAATATTGAATTTATGCATAAATAATTATAAATCCCAAAACCCATATGTTAGTCTTTTTATTATGGGACAGGTAGGTTAGGTTAGGTTATATATAGGTATACTATAGGTATAAGAGGTTTTTCTTTCCTTAGTGCGCAAGGACACGTTAGAATATGTTAAAATAATATAAAAACTATTATAGAAAATTTTTTTTCTTATAATTACATATGCTTGTAGAATGTAGTCTAAACGCAGCACTCACTAAGTGTAGAGTAGAGTGATATTTCACTATGTTGTCGTCACTAAATAGTCTCCGCTGATTGACCAAAGAGGAATACATAGATCTACGTAGAGAACAAAAGGAAGCCAATATAAAGACATCATAAACACATATAATAAATTAATCGAACTCATTAGGAGGTCAAGTGATTGAAAGTCCACCCCGTTGCGGGTTCAATGCCCGGACGAGGTATTTCTTTATTGTCCAAAGCTATTCAGGTTACTGAGAGGTAATTAAAATTGAATTGATGAGAGGTTTTATTGATTTACAATTTGATTTATTATACGACTTGTCCACTGTATGTTGGAATATGAGACATCGTATGGTGGAGTGTTGCGGAACTTAACGCCGCAATGAAAGTTATCATTGAACCAAGTGGGGATCAAACCCACAACCATCAAACTATTTGCTTCTCTCTCTCTCACTCTCTCTTAATAATGAAATTGTTAAGGATATTGTTTAAATTGCGATTGACAATGGTAATAATTGTGTGCTTCACGCAAGAATTGAACCTACAACACAAACAACTAATATACAGTAGTAAAAAGCATTTTGTGTTAATAAAAAAAAAGAAACAAACATTAACATAAACGCGTCAAACCGAATAAACGTTTGACAGTTATAAATTATCTGTGACATTCGAATAAAGGTGTTGAATTCAAATTTGGAACAATGGCGTTTGACAGTTGAATGCCTTCGTGCAATGGAAGCGGGGTTTTTTTACATTTCTTTTTTTAATTTTAAATAGGCTATGGAGTTAATTAAGTAGGGTTCAAGTAATTAGTGTGAGAGTTTTTATAATTATGTGACATATTGATGGGTTTATGGATGGGAAAAAATGTTGGTATGGTATGGTATGGTAAGTTGGTTGGTCGTTACTTTTAATGGTTTCACAATACCATCACACCATGGTCGTAGTGAGATGTTAATATATATATCATCATTATCATTGGCTATGCAGCACTTTTTGACCCGACCCTCCAAAACTGGTCTGTTCCAGCCCTCTCTGTCTTGAGCCACATTTTCCAATTGTTTGAACCAAAGGTCTTAAGGTCTTTGGATTCCTCATCTAACCATCTGAGTTTGGGTCTTCCAATTCTACGCTTGCCATCTAGACTGCACTCTCCTACTTTCCTTGTGACCAAGCCAGTACATTCTCAGGTTAGCGCTAGAAAATTATATATATATATATATATATATATATATATATATATATATATATATATATATATATATATATATATATATATATATATATATATATATATATATATATATATATATATATATATATATATATATATATATATATATATATATATATATATATATATATATATATATATATATATATATATTCGTTCGGTAAAACAGTCATTACTAAGCTTACACCGTAAATGAGAAATGATTTCCGCGATTTTTCCTAACTAAATGGAATTCTTTACCAGATTAATGGCGTATATTTTGTATGTGTGTTTTCCGATCTGTGACCACGGAGGATATACAGATACGTTGTTATAGGGTAAGTAGGTACGTAATCTACCTCTACCTACATCTTTATCATTTTAAGTGTTGCTCTTCTCTTTTTTTTTTTTTTTTTTTTTTTTTTTTTTTTTTTTTTTTTTTCCTTTATATTTATGGTAGTATCTTGTACAAATAAATAAAATGTCGACGCAGCTGGATAAGAACGTATGGCTTAGTGGTCAAAGCGTTTGGACAGTTTCCATGCGGCGCGTGTTCAAATACCGCTGCATTCAAATTTGTATATTTTTTCTTTAAGTGCCCATGGAAGTATTTAAATTATAGCCTGGCGGCTACCCACACGCCTCCCTAACAGGTAGTTATAAAAAAAAATCATTTTACCTGCTAATACAATTTCATAGTTATTGTGTAATATATAAACAATAACTTTTTATCTTTGCACCGAACAATGTGAGCGTCTATTCGGTAGCTTTCGCCCGTCACCACATACCGCGCTCAATTGTGATGGTATTTCACAGAAGTAATTGAAATATCAATATTTCTGAGCTTGGATGTGTTCTGGGATCGTTTCCACAGGGCATAGGTTCGAATCCCGCTACGTTGAATTTTCCATATATTTTCTGCATTGTGGGTTAGACCCATATTAGTGGAAATGCTTATAATGTAAATAAATAAAGTCAAGATTAAAAACATATTATTAGAGAAAGTAAATAAAGTACTATTCACTCCAAGAATATCATACGGTAGTTAGTGTGTTAGCTCATTCGGGAGGCTAGCAACAGTTGTAAATATATTGTAAATTTATATTAAAAAGAGCAACCGTTGAGTTTCTCGCCAGCTCTCCTCAGCAGAACTGCCCTCCGAGCTGGTGGTAGCTTCTAGTAGGACTGACAATACTGACACTTGTGTTAATTGACGATTCGAAAGTGCTTGTTATAGTCTATTTGAATAAAGAATATTTTGATTGATTGATTGATTAAAACACTTATTTCCTTGGTTTGGTAAACGAAGGTTCAGCGTTCAAATCCACTATCGAACACAAAATGTCGGCAAAACAAGCGGGAAGTGGAGAACGGAATTTTTAAGCACTAAATTTCTGTTTCTCTTTATAAAATGGAGAGAATGTTATTCTTAGGATAATAGAGGATTTAGTCCATAGCTTTGGGGCCTTAATAAAGTCACTTATGAATTTAAGGTGTTGGCCTCCACTTAACTTAACCTCTATTGTGAAAGTCTTCGGGTCAAGTGGAGCGGGTTCAAATCCAGCTTCTTTCAAATACCAATATAAAGCACCCCATTTATTCACTCATGCTAAACGAAAGCTGCAGGCAACTTAGCAATCCTTTGGTATTCTCTCAGGCGAAGATCAAAAGACAGAAATGGAAATGTCATCGACTATATGTATATGGAATATTGAAGGACTCTCTCGCATAATGGAAGTATTTTTAACGAACTTAAGGGTTGTTCTTTTCTGATTGATTTATTTGAAACGGTTTTTTTTTTATTTTCACGCATCTTTTGCGGGTTTGGGAAAAAAACAACAAGTTAAGTAAACGTCATGGCGCAGCGGTCGCGACGGTTGCAGGTTCGATTCCCATTCGGAGCAATGAATCATTTTATTCCCTCGCTATGCGCACGTGTGAGTATGAGTTCCGCAACTAAACATGCAACATGCCGATAATTGTGGGAACAAAGAGTCTAAACACTATATCCCCCGTCTAACCTGCCATATGTGAGAGAAATGGGAGAAAACGAAGCGAAATAAGCTATATATATATATATATATATATATATATATATATATATATATATATATATATATATATATATATATATATATATATATTTTGTAGCTCCTTGTAAGTCCTCGCTCTGGTAACAAAACAAAGCGCGGCGTTGGGTTACGCCATTCAACGTATATACCGCATTCAAGACTTCCTAAACACTATACTCCCTCAGTACATGCGGGATACAGCGTGAAGACGAGAAACAACGGAGTGTCTCAACACTAATCTCTCTGCCAAGCGACTATCTACGGGAGACATGAGAAGAGAAAAATCTATTAAATGCAAATTCCTGCGGCACATTTCGCAATGTATTACACAAATTGGCAGCACTATAACGAAGGGGCTCTAAGTGAGACGGACGGACGACACGCGCGACTGTTATATGTACAGATGATTGGTAAAAGCTTTTAAAAGCTTATTGTAATAAAAAAATTATATAAACTTTTGTAGCTTTCCAATACCATACCGTAGCTGTAGCGTATGAAATTCAAATGATATTAATATGGAATATTAATACAATGTTAGCGTTTTCCTTTAAATGCCATCAAAAAGCATGGCGGTACTTAACGCCGATGTTTTTTTACAATTCTAATGGCAATTAAATGCTAATCGAGGTTCCTGGGAACAGCTGTCAAGTAACACCTTTTTTAACTTAAGATGAATATGCTGATTATGTAATACCGAAGCCGAAGGTAAATTTATTAGTTCTTTATGTAGTCATAAGTTCCAGGAAATTAAAAAAAACTATATATATATATATATATATATATATATATATATATATATATATATATATATATATATATATATATATATATATATATATATATATATATATATATATAATAGGTTGGGGAAAAAGAAATCCATTATTTTCCCGGTAGGTGGCTTTAGGTATGAATATCTCGAAAAGCATCTATCAAACAATTTCAAGCTTATGCTCGATGTCAAGGCGATCTTCACACTAAAAAAATCTTCAATTGTTTTCCGCTAGTTCCATTCTGTCGTGAATTACAGGCCGTTAAAAATGGAAACCAACAAAGAGAAATTCGGTATATTTTACAGTTTTTCTTTGACAAAGGTGAAAATGCAAGCCAGGTTGCTGAAATTGTGAATGGTGTTTATGGTGATGATACGGTAACAGCTAATTACAGGCAATTTTGATGTTAAAGATGCACCTCGCAAAGGCAAGCCCGTAGTCGAAAATGAAGCTGACCGGCATGTTAGTAGTTGCAGCATCGCCCAGGAGCTAAATATCGACCATAAAACAGTTTTAAACCATTTGCGCAAAGATGGATACAAAAAAGCTCGATGTTTGGGTGCCGCACGAATTAACACCAAAAAACATATTGGATCAATTTCCATTTGCGAAGCCTTGATTAAGCGGAATGAAATTGACCCATTTCTTAAACGGATGGTGACTGGGGATGAAAAATGGATCACATACGGCAATATCGTGCGAAAACGGTTGTGGTCAAAGCGGAGTGAAGCAGCTCAAACGGTTGCCAAACCAGGATTAACGGCCAGGAAGGTTCTACTGTGTATTTGGTGAGACTTTGAAGGAACCATTCATTATGAGTTGCTTCCGTATGGCCAAACACTAAATTCAAATCTGTACTGTCAACAACTGGACCGTTTGAAACTAGCGATTGACCAGAAACGGTCAGAATTGGCCAACAGAAGAGGTGTTCTGCTCCATCAGGACAACGCACGGCCCTATACGTCTGTAGTGACTCGCAAGAAACTTCGGCAGCTTGGTTGGGAGGTTTTAATGCATCCACCATATAGTCCGGACCTGGCACCAAGCGATTACCACCTTTTTCTCGATTTGCAAAACTTTCTGAGCGATAAGAAATTAGGATCAAGAGAAGATTGTGAAAATGGATTATTAGAATTTTTCGCCAATAAGGACCAAGGCTTCTACGACAGAGGCATTATGAAATTACCTTTAAAATGGCGACAAATTGTAGCAAAAAACGGCGCATATTTGACTCAAATCGGACAATCCGAAGCATCTTAAATAGTGTCCCGAATTTCACGCCAAAATAATGGATTTGGATATATATATATATATATATATATATATATATATATATATATATATATATATATATATATATATATATATATATATATATATATATATATATATATATATATATATATATATATATATATATATATATATATATATAAATAAAACGACTGTTCTCTTTGATTGTACTTTAACAATACTCCACTCTGATTGCCCGCTACATTCACTTAATTGTATCCCAGTTGCGAGTTACACATACACACACATACACACACACACACACACACACACACACACACACACACACACACACACACATGAAATGTACCTATGTATGATGTATGACCTGAATGTAATTGAATGGAGCAAATAGTACCAAGTTCCAAATATTATTATGAAAAGACTTGAGGCTGCATTATTAATTAAAAAAAAAGCTCAAAAAAGCTTTCAAAGCACGGCAAATGCACGGTAAATGGAATATAGTGTTATATATATATATATATATATATATATATATATATATATATATATATATATATATATATATATATATATAATATATATATATATATATATATTTATATATATATATTTATATATATATATATATATATATATATATATATATATATGTGATATAGCATAGCTTCCGATATGACTTCAGCTTGATTGCACCAGTTCGGAAGTATATCATCGATCAAAATTATCAAGTTAAATATACTAATATGTACAGTAGAATGGGTTAAAGCGGATAGTTTAGATATTGAAGTGGGCATTCGTAGCAGGTTCAATCAAAGGAGTATTTAAGTAATATTTAGATAGTAATAAAGAAAATAGCGTAACACTTTTTCCCGTATATACCGTGCTTTTGCACAATTTTTTAGTCAATTGAATTGACACAATTATTGTAATTTAAAAGTTAGGATTTTTTTAAAATATAATACACTAGCGGCCCGTCCCGTCTACGCACGGATGGACATTAATTTTTGAAATCAATTTGGTATATATATATATATATATATATATATATATATATATACATAAATACCTATAGAAGAACACTTAGTAACACCTCAAAGAATGGCAAACCATTTCAGGTTCTACCCTTATTTTCACAATATAAAGTAGCCTAGGATACTTTTTGGGGCTTAAGGTTGCCAGGTACCATTTCAAATTTCGAGTTTTTTTAATACAAACAAACATACAAATCAAATACAAATCTATCCTCTATACAATATCAGTATAGAACAAGGCATAGATATGCCCATTTACCTATAGTACTGTTTTCAAATTAAGATAATTTAGCATCCTATATAATTTATCTGGTGGACCAGTAGACGTGACGGTTTGTGGGTTCGATTCCCATGAAGGGGAGAAAGAAATATTTTCATTTTCTTCGTACTGGCAACTAGGCAAGAGCGTTGAGTTCCTCCACTAAACACGCAATGCCTAGAAAGGCGGAAAGTGGGGTACAGAGTGGTCTTAACATATTAGGTTCCTTGAGCCTATGGTTCCCTCTACCGTGATATGTGCGGGATACGGCGTGAAGCTAAAAGAAAAAGTGCACAATAAAGAATATTCTACTTTTGGACTTATCAAACGGAGAAAAACGCATCCTCCGTTCTCTACTTCCCGACCAAATTTACATCGACACTCTACCAGATGTGAGAAATGAATTCCCCCGAATGGGACTCAAACCCACAACCACGACCCACTACAAAAAAAAAATTACAAATATCTTAAAATATCTCAGCACCAGCTACAGCACCGTCACAATCTGTACAGGAGCTATACATCAAATTACGTCAGTTATCTCGTTAGATGCGATAGCAATGATTTATATGGCATCTACTGACGTACGCTCGCGTGTTTAAAGTATGGACGGCCACACCCTCTTTTTAGGGATCCGTAGGTTAAAAGAAAATAACGGCATCCTTACAGCATCGCCTTGTTGTCCGTCTGTCCGCTAAGAATGTGATTCTGGAGAACGTCTTGTAGGTGAACTAAATATCAACGACGTAATCAAAATATCACCGTTTTTTAGGGTTCCGTGCCTACAAGATAAAAACGGGACACTATTACTAAGCCGTCTGTCCGTCTGTCTGTTTGTCACCAGGCTGTATCTCATAAACCGTGATAGTTAGAAAGCTGAAATTTTCACAAATTGTGTATTTCCGTTGCCGCTATAACTACAAATACTAGAAATTAACGAATAATAATATTTCGTCAGCGGAATACAAAAAATCATGAAATAGGTGCGGAACACTCGGTGCGCGAATACTACTCGCACATGACCAATATTCTTACTTACTTACGCCGTACTGCCTCCGTGACTTGGATATAATAACGAATATCCGATATTAACAGGTAAGTCATAGAAAAAATTTACAAGTCCAAATAATATACATAATTGTACTAAAAAATAACCCATATGTTTATTTAACAACATAAAAAAAAACATAGTACACAAAGGTGGACTTATCTCTAAGCGTATATTTTACTTTAGATTAATAGGTGCCATAGGTGTAGAGACGACTCGAATTGGACCGATGCTATTTATTTGTATTCAAGGCGGTAATTGGTTCAATATTTAATGTATTTTTTGGAGTATTAAGAAACAATATCGTTTTTTTTACACATAGCACGTAGCAGGACAGGCAGAGGGAACTGTAGGCAGAGGGAACTGTAGGCTGAAGGAAGCTATTGTTAAGACACTCCGTTCCCCGCTTTCCGCCTTTCGCGTGTTGTGTGGCGGAACTCAACGCCGCTTGTTGCAAGAGCGAAGAAAATTAAAATATTACAATCTTCCCTCATGGGAATCGAACCCACAAACCGTCGCGTTTACAATCAGACGCTGTGTGTGCCTATGTGATACAGCCTTTGTCATGTACCTACAGGTATAGCAGGATAAGCAAGAACCTGGTATCTAGATATATTGTTCTCCATCTGAATTCGAGAAGGAGAGATAAAACTCTATTTTTTACCGAAAATAAATCACAATAATAACAAAACGAAAACGAAGAAAAAAGGCACAGACAGGCCAATCTGTGGTGTAGGTACAAGGACGAAATAAAAAAAAAAAAACACCGCGCTTTGTCGATGGAATACATACACGTACATACATACATACATACATATATCTAATTCAGACAGACTCCATTAATAAAAGCATATTGATCTTGTAAAACACTAGCTAATATAAAACAGTTGTCGGCGGCGACGATACAGCGTCTAAATGTAAACGGGTCTTGGGTTCGATTCCCAATTGGAGAAATAAACATATCGCCCGTATCGGTAAAATCAATTTTTTTTTAAATACGTCACTGAGATCGTCAGAATTGCTGCCAAAGAGAATAATACAGATGCAGAATGAAATAGAAATTTTATATTTATTGTTTTGGTAAAAGTTTTTTTTTCTTATTTTTTTTTTCTACAAAAAAAATTATTTTAATTTTTTTATTGTTGTCTGTAATAGGACTTATTCTTATTTACTATTACTATGCATATTTTTTATTATTAAATAACAAAGCATGAATATTATTAAATAACAAAGAAAACAAAATTAAATTATACTTAAATAAAAAAGAAATGCCTTTAATTAATGAATGAACTAAACGTACAAAGAAAAAAAATAATTAAAAAAAAAAGAAAATAAATTAAAAAAATAAAAAAAGTGACGTGTATATATATATATATATATATATATATATATATATATATATATATATATATATATATATATAAATCGAACCTACTACTGCCTACTAATCCAATATCTGAGCAATGAGCAATAAAAATAATGAGGCTCTCATTAAGAAGTGTCAACGTGGGAATATTCAAACACCCAACCATAATAGACGAAGAATATTTAAACATTTAAATAAACATTTGCTTCTCCAACAGCCATTTGCCTACAATCTTGTGACCGGACTGTATGGAGCTATAAAACAATACAAGCTGTGCCTGCGACTCTGTTTGGAAACTTTACCCCAGCTTAACCGGGTCCGTGACAGCTCTGATGACTTCTGATGACAGGTGATGTGTAATCGATAATAATAATAAATAACACTTAAATAGACGTATATATTTAGTTATTTATTTAGCCTCACGCTGTATCACGCATATAGGAGGGTAGGCAGAGGGATTCGTAGGTAGAAGGAACCTAGTGTTAAGACACTCCGTTTTCCATATATTTAAGGACTTATATTGAGAGCAAAAGTAAATAATTAGAGAATACTAGTATATATATATATATATATATATATATATATATATATATATATATATATATATATATATATATATATATATATATATATATATATATATATATATATATATATATATATATATATATATATATATATATATGTACATAAAATATACACTACTATACAGAGATAATAATATTGTTACTTTAACACAAAAAGATAAGATTGTAATGACATAATATGCATATCAGTGGCGAAGAGTGTAATTTGTATAAAGGTAAGCCGCCTAAAGAAAAATTTAAAAAAATTAATTAGGTTTATATAAAAATTGAGCTCAGCTTATATATACTCAGCAATATTTTATAGCTATCTATGCTAAAAAAAAGTGAACCAGATAGGGATCGTGTTAAATGAAAACTTCGCCACTGAGGCATATATAGAATATACCTTCTTCTTACATATACGGATATGGGTGCAAATCGACATATGAATCCAACATTCAATTACTTTACACCAAGTGGAGAACAGAGAAATTGGTCGTAACACGGATAGAAATGGACCGTGCCCACCCCAGAATAATTATGTGCCCACCCCACACTTAAGTGTTGCCTACAAGGTACTTTACGCGGTACCTCGAGCATACCGGAGACGATCTTTACTTCTAGGAGGCCACTGGAAGTCAGGCCTTCTGGAAAACACGTCAAGATACGCTCATGCTGGCCACCTTCGAACCGGATGAGGATATGAAGATGTCCACATGATTGACGCGGCTTTGGGTATCTGGTGACATACTTTTAGCATAATCTTAGTTTTATCTATTAATGCCTAAGAAAATATACCTTTATCTTGTAACCGAATTATGAAGAGCGAATTTAAATTTGAAATTTACAGCTCTGATGTGCAATGGTGTGTTAGCTATTGTTCCGCGATGGTAGCGGCTTCGAATTCTATGATAAAATCAAGATTAAGTCATTATTATTTATTATTCTATATATACTATACTGCAATTCTGTCATTAGTTAAATACTTAAAGAAAACATAAAAATTTGAACGCAGCGGAATTTGAACCCGCACCTCATGGAAACCGTCCAAGCGCTCTGACCACTGAGCCATGCGCTCTTCCTCACCATGCGTCGAAATTCTTATACGCTTTATACAACTTATTACGTTGTTAGCATCTCTGTAGGCAGATTTTTACAAAATTTCGCTATCCAAAGATTATTTCAAAGAACAATCGTTTGGCAAGAGAGAGTGCTATTTAATTAAATATTTTAAGATTTTAAAGTGTTAATCCACACAAGGATATTAAAAATACTAAAAAAAAATATATAAAAATTTGAACGCAGCGGGATTCGAACCCATGCCTCATGGAAACCGTCATACCCACAAATTTTCACATTTATAATACTAGCAGGATGTGCATTCTAAATGTTCTTCCTTAAATGAATTTAATAGCTACAATATATATTGCAACAAATTATGCAATTTTATTGCATTCTTTGAGAACGCGACGGTAGCGGGTACGATGACCGTTTGGTGATATAAATCATTCTGATTGAGCTTCCGCCACTAAATAGGTATCACAAGCTCTGGAGACTATGGAGCTATGTTTCTTATGGGATAGGTATATTAGAGTAAATTTATATACAGTTTTACAGATTTTTGGTTATATTAACAGTTATTGCGCCACTATATATTTTTAAAGTACTGTTCTCTAATAAGTTATCTAAAAAAAAATATATATAATATATTTACATAAAAAAAAAACCAGTAGTAACTGTTTATAACAAAAATATACATCTGTCTGTACTTATTACGAGTACGTTGAACAGAGTCTAATTAGAACTTCAAATATGTACTGCGACGCTGTAACTTGTAAATACAGAGACGTGCCCATATTCACCCAATTAAGAAGTCCATAACGCCATTGTAGCACGGATATAGGGAGCTCGAGTCCCGGACGAAGCCAGAAGGAAAAACTCATAGATAACTTAATTATCATAGATTATTAAATAGATAACCAAATTCATAGATAACTTAAGTAATAGTATTTTTTTTATTTCTCTCGTTATTTACATCTCTTTCCGCATATAACGGTATAGGCAGAGGGAAAGAGAAGACGTAGAGTCAACAACTAGACTCTCCGTCTTCTCCTTTTTGTCCGAATTAAACACATTGCATGTCAATTGTCTTTATATCTTCACCCTTTATCCCTAGAGGCGTAGTCAGAGAGGACGGAGCGCCAAACGCTGCGCTCCCTCCATACCTCTTTCGCCTCTTCCACTGTCATTGACCTCTTCATACATGCTGTCGGGGGTGAGCTTCCTCCAGTATCTTCGACACAGTCTTTAATAGTCTTTATTTTACCAGAATGACAAAATAATGAAAATAATTCATTTCTTTAATCGAACCCACAGTCGTCGTATTTACAGTCAGACAGCATACCATTGGGCCACGATGGCGTCTTATACCGAAAAAAATTATAGAAATAAAAAAAGAGTTAATTTATAATACTTTGAATTAAAAAAATAAAATTTAATAACTTAATGGGAAAGAATGGCAAATATATAGAGTTAATATAGAGTTATTTGGTATGCGGTAGAAGTAGGAGCGAGAGGTATACCCGCGATATCTCTATAGTTTGCTAAATGATCTCGGCCTGTCTAGAACTATTCTCAAATAATATCTAGATTTTGTTAAGTAGAGAGAGGAGCTCGTACCGTGCAGGTGGAGGTGGAGGTGGAGGTGGAGCTGGAGGACCCCTTAAACCTACACTTGTGTCGCAGCTCTCAGGCGTTCCTCTGAACTCCTCCCCCTACAACGCCATGGGCACCAGCTATTTAGTTTCTTCTCAAGTTGTAAATTTTTTTTTTGTAATTTTTTTTATCCGAATGTAACAAAACCTGGGTATTTAAATTAGAAAATAAAAACTTTTTTCAAATTGCCTAACATACGTCACGTACGAGATTACTTTTTACACTTGAACGATTTAAATGTAAAGAATCTGGGAAGTTTCGTTTAAAAATCTACTTTACCACAAGGTGTTAGGATTCAAATTTATTTGTAATATATATTAGAGCTTATTAAATATACTTGAAAAGAGATTTTCAATTCTATGAACACGACTGTAGGTCTATTTTACTTTGGCTCAATAGGTGCTGGTTCAAATCCACGGTTAACGAATGCCTTTCAACTATTTTTCAGAGATTGTCAAACTTTTTATATAAAGTAATTTAGATGTTAATTTATTTCACTGTACCTGTCAAATTTGTTTAACACAGGATGAATGAATATTATGACGATTTAATTAGTGTTTAGAAAATAATACAAATTAGTTCACTTCTTAAAGAAAACGTATAAAAATTTGAACCTGCACTTCAAAGAGACTGTCCAAGCAATGCGTTCAACTGACGGGCACACAGACGAAATTTTAATATCTCTCTCTCTCTCCCTTTACCATTTTTCTTTATTTTGATGAATACTTTAAAAAAAGAATTAAAATAATTATTTCTTTAATGGCGTTTCGAGCCAGCCAATGTCACGTTGCGGAAAAAAACAAAGTAAATTGATCGGTGGATTCTCCACTCTCCGGCTCACCGATTTAATATAATTCTTAAGCATATTTTAATAGGATTATAATAAATACATATGTATACGCTACTGCTCTGAAGATTATACGTCTATGAAACGTAAAATCTCGTTCTTTCTCGTTTTCGTAGACATTTTAAAATCTCTCTCTCTCTCACACACAC